>OMNW01012286.1:5768-31806 GCA_900303245.1 Selene dorsalis | reverse complement strand
CATGCATCCTATTTTCCGCTAAAGTCTAACATTAGTCACTACATGGCTATAGTGAAGCATAATCTACAAAAACAAACATTTTACATTTGTATATACCGTACGTAAGGTGAGATGGTGGGATTTTAATTTGCCTTTTTAATAAGGTTTAATTTTCTTTTTGTACATCATTAAATGGAAGAGGGATGGATGTGTGGCGTGTCTGATCTTCTTCCTGGGTTTGGCTCTTAAAGCATCATTTATTTCCTCAGCTTGAGTTGGTAGACATGTTGCATGAGTCTGCTGTTGCTAGGATAAAAGTCAATATTCGTTTACAGTCACTAATGAGCCAAGATTAATATGAATTTATAATTAGGTTACTCATTACCATTGCTATTAGCGAGAAAACCACAAACTTCATCTAAGAAGAAGTTGACATTTTTCTAATGAAAGGAGGCATCAGAGTGCTCTCTGCTGATGGCAAGGGCAAACAGCAGACAAGGTCAATTATCTGCAGAGGAGCACAGTGTTTAGCACTTTTTAATTCTGAACAGGGAAAATAAAATGTGTTCAGCTGGTCAACACTCAAAAGCTGATGATTTATTCAGGCCTACAGCATCCACACCCATCCGCATTTCTACATCCAACCCATGCACTTACTACCTAATACTACTGATACCGTGAAACATGTCATAGCAACACACACAATTAGAAATACAGGATCTGCAGTACAGTGCCAGATTGTCTGTGCAGGTATGACATGCCATACTTTCTACATAAACACAGATCTACATACTGAGACCAACAGTGGGAGCCAAAGTGGAAGCTGCAGGAAAAAAAATAAAGAAGAAGAAGACAGAAAGGACAAACATTGCATCGCTAAGCAGACGGTAACACATTCACACACATTTATAATACACACACTTTGATAAAAGGTAATGCTGGAAGCATTAGTGGTGTAAGTGATAAAAGTAGTGTTGACTGCAGAGTTACCACAAAAAAACTTAAGAGTGTACCACACATATGTAATGAGCTCTACACAATTGCTATTCAATACATAAAAAATGAGTCTTTCTCCCTATAATCATTTTGCCGGGTTTTCAGCATGCAGATAGACAACCCCTAAGAGCCAATTAAGTTTCATTCTGTGATTCCACAGCGCTAAGTAATCACTGGTATATTTAGCAACTGCCACGTGTTTCAACATTAAGTTTTGTATTTTGCATAACAGGACTTGGACAACACACTCAATTTCTTTAGGGGTGCCACCCTATTATTTCTGCTGACAGTATCTGTTGCTGCGGTCGGTTTTTTAATGACACTCAGGTGAAACCGCAGACGTCCAGCATCCTGTTTCATTTCCCGTCCAATCACTTGTACCGCTGCCCATAATCTCACAGAGACTTGGTTTGAGTTGAAAGGCACAGTCTGCAGTCCTCCACAAATTATATGCAATTGAAAGAAAAAAATTATATAGTACGAGCTGGCTCATTATGATTACTTACCCATCAACTCTTTCATGATTACACAATTCAGTATCAAAACCTGCAGTTTCCCTCCTGCTAAAAGCAATTTTCCTTCTTAGCTGATTGTTTCATAGCTTGCGCTCTCTGTCCAATCAATAAGCACTTGCTCTCTCATGACAGTGACAAATGGAAACCTCCACTAGACCCATATGAAATTGTTTATCCACAAAAATTACTTACATGGAGATATGAAAAGCTTGGCTGCCCAAGCATATATCATATTCTCCTAGTTCAATGCCATTTTCAAATCGTGAAATGGCTTTGTCACCTTGTTCGCTTAGCTTGAATTTGTGCCGAGCCAGTTCTGCACCTCAAAGCTCGTCTGTGTTCTCAACATGCTCGCTCACCCATTCAGACACCCACAAGCCCATCTAGACACACAACGCCCAGACATTTGCTCTCTGGACCCTTAAATCACTCACTTGTTTCAAGGGTGGTGGTGCACTCGTCGCTGACAACAGGCCCGCAGCCCACAGTGGTGCAGGAGCGCAGGTAGAACTTGTATTTGCTCAAGGGCTCCAAGTCCCGAAGGATCCACTGGGTGATGTCGGGGTTGCTGATGTCCACAGTCTGCAGTGGCCCCACCTCCTCGGTGTCATTGACTAGATTCACAAAAAAAAAAAAAAAAAAGATATATAGAAATACGTTACAATCAAGAGAAAATTAACATTTTACAGTCTATATACTCAGTACTTGCACAGTTTTCTAATTCTTTTTCCCAACAATCTTGTTTTTTTGTCACCACTGGTGTTGTTTTGTCTCACACAGCACTCCCCATGCACAGCCAATACCAGTGATCAGGTGGCTGCAGAAACGACTTAAATGAAAAATCTAAATTACACAGTGCACTGAGATGGCTCCACTGTGACTGTTACTGAGAGCAAACAACACATCTTCAGGCTTCTTCAGTTTCACTCAATAGAATTACGTATTTTATGTATAAGAATTACGTATATTATGTATAAGAGCATATACATGGGTCACATGACCAATTTTCTCCACATTAATTTTGTCTTTGTTCGAAGTGTTAACCATTTTTCAAAATGAAAACACATTCCCTCAAACATTAAGATAATATTGCTCATCATCAAAATTCATAGCATTGTTAACATGAGGTACATTTACAAGGGGTTTACCCAATGAAGTCATGTCAGCGCGTGGTGGTTTATAGTTTCACTTTATTATGTTATCTGCTGCAAAAAACACACATTAAAGTAAGAGGTGATCTCACTCCCTGACTTACGGTAAGCAAATGTCAATTTTTTTTCAATTTGGACTTGTAATGGCCGTTTAAGATGTTGGTTGCATTTGACAAACACATATAGCACATTTTCAACCAGTGTGTCTTTTCTGTTATTTGTGCCCTGTGTCCACACTGTGGTGCGATCTCTCATTTTTCACTACGTAAAGCAGTCCAGGAGGTCAGAGGGTGGCATTTATGTTCAATGGAACAAAAACAAACACACCAGGTGTTGGGGTGACCTTTGCTGTGAAAGAGCTGCTGTGTCTCTGTGGTAGCAAACAATGACAAGAATGTATTGGGTCGCTTCTCTTTTTGCCTGGATGCCGCCCACTGTTATCAGACATCATGATCTTTTTTTGTTGTGTCTCTAGGGTAGAGAGCGATCCTTCGTTGGTGCGATGGATCGCGAATGTCGTGTTTCTATTTTCTCACTTATCCACAAACACTCAGGCTTGACAGCTGGTGCACATGATCTGACAGAGTGAACTGGCTGAAGGCTGCACACTTTGGCTCTTCCACTGAATATTTCCAAATATTCTTCAGCCTGCTAGGCCAAATACGCCTGGCCTTGTGTGATGTGAGTCAAAACGAGGCTCCCCAACGCTGAAACAGAGTGTGAGTTTAGCCCGAATGGGAAGAAAACAGAGTGAACTGAAGCCAAGGTCACTTTGAACTCCCACTCGTGCTTCAGACCAAACTTCACTTAAGGCCACACGTGGTATGTTACTCTGAAGTAGCTCTGACATACAGTAAAATGGTCCAGTGTTCAGCAAGATCAGTCTGCATGAATATACAATAGCAAATAAAGCACAAGAATCTTAACATAAATTCTTCAGCTTTCAGTTTTAAAATACACTTGGAGTGGAGCGGTGAAAACTGCCTCCTCTACGCCACAAAGAAAAAATAATCTTTTGTTAGAGTTACGCGCTTTGATCAGATAGGAGAGGTGTCTTTGAAAAGGGAGAATGAACAGGTGAGTCTACATCTTAACTTAACTGACACACTTACATCAACCTTTAAACACTGCAACTACCTTGCTGAAAATAAGGTTTTCAGTTGTTCAGCATGTGCTGCTCTGCAATGCTGCAGATGAGCGGCTCTTTAGAGCCATGTGACTGTGCCTGTCATGTCTGTCCTGTCTGTCCTGAAGATTATATTTATTTATCATATTCTGTATTTTGATGTGCGTAACCTTTCCTCTCATTTCAAATGTATACATCTTGCCATCGTTTCCTGCACCTGTGATCGTCGACCACACCCCTAACAGGTGTTGCACCTGTGTCCTGTTGACTACGCCTCCCAAAGGTCCTCTCTGACAGTTTGTCTGGTGTTGTAGCATTTTCTCTGTTTTTTTCCTGTGTTTGTCTTTGCCTTAATATTCCTTCATTAACCTAGTCTTTGACCTCACCCTTTGGATTTGTTTGCCTGACCTGATTGACCTACTGTGTACCGACCATGCTTGTAATAGAAATTGTGTCTCTAACTGCTGTGTTTTGAGTCCCGCATTTTGAGTCCTCACTGTGTGGTTGTGTTACAAGCCACCCACTTTATGGTCAGGAAAACCTTAATGGATATTAAGGCTTTACATTTGGAAATTAATTTCAGACTGGTGAAAATCCTTATACGAGATCACTGAACTGCCAATAAAAGATAATCTGTAGTTTCAAATCAGTTTAGACAAAGCCAGGTTGAGCGTGTTGCACAATGTTACAAAAGTAAAACCTGTGAGATGTGAAGCTATTAAAAGGTGGCAATGAAGGTGGGCGTTGCTCTCAAACAGCTGTACTGCAGCTTGAGATTCCACTTATGTCACTGATCATACACTGATACTCAACATTTCGCACATGACTTCCCTCAAGGGGACTTAAAAAAAAAAAAGTCACACTTCAAAAGGGTCCATCAGCTTTATAGCCGTGGCACAATGAAAACGTCCTCTCCTGAAATACTGTATGACACTTGGCCCTCTCGCGCAGCCGCCAAATCAAACTCAATTAGCCGGGAAATGTGGCACTAAGACTGACTGTTGGAAGTTAGTCATTAGCTTCGTTATATGACTTTTGTTTAAGGACGAGCAAAGTGTGTGCACACATGGGATGTGTTGGGTGACAGTATCCCCTGAGTTTGTGAGCTATGGTGAAGATGTCCCCTGTGGACAGTATGGGGTCAGTATGACTGGACCTTAACAGACGGTGACACAGTGGCCTTGGTCAGCAGTAGCTGAGCCATGACTGTGACACACAGGCCAGCAGACATCACCCTGACATGTTTCCTATACAGAAGCTCTGACCTCACTATGACCTGGGCCCTATTAGAGCAACACAATGATTTTCCTGTCTGTGCTGAGGATCAAGGTTTAGACAATCACCATAGAGCCTAAAATAAACCGCCTCCCTTTACCCATAGACTCCAGAGATGCGCTTACTTGTCTCTATTATATGGAGGCAGAGGCTGTGCATTCAAAACAGTGAAGCTATTTAGGTCTCTAAAATGCAGTCAGTGTTGCCAGACTGAAATATGCAGCCTGTGTTTCTGTGTACTTAATTTCTTTTTTCATATGAGAGCCCGGACTGGAAACAAACAGAGTGATGTAAGCACAATTAAACACAAGGGAAAACAATATCCCCCAGTGGCAAGAAGGGGGCATCGTCATCCTATCTCACATAATTTAAGTATGAGCATGAGGCGGAGGGATACGTACTGAGCTGATACTCGAGGAGGTACCCAGTGAGAATCCCATTAGGCTCCAGCGGCGGGGCCCAAACCAGAGAGACGGTGTGCCTCTGTACGTCTGTGACCCTGAAAACAGGATTTTTCTCGGGGACTGTGGGGGCAAAGAAGGTAATACACACAGTAAGCAGTTGAATTCTCCAACGCAGTTTCCTTGGCTATTATTAGATTTTCCCTTCAGTAGTTGTGAATCAATACACTTCATGCTGTTTTTCCACAATCCTACCTCCCTCTGGGGTTTTGAAGTTGACGGGATGGCTGCCGGGGCCATTTCCCCGCCCGTTGAAGGTCATGACAATGAGGCTGTACTCGGAGAAGGGCGTTAGTCCTGGTATCGTGGCGTGATTCCGGTCCCCGGGGAACGTCAGTGTGTGTTTGTCTCCGTGGCTTTTCTTTGAGTCCACCAGGCGACGCAGACGCCACCAGTTTATCTATGTCAGGAGAGAGAGATACAATGAGCCATCCTCAGGAGACTGATCAAACTTTGTACAACACACACACTACAGTGTATGTGTTGTACAAAGAGAGGATGCTAAATAAGTTATAGTTGTTGTTGTTTTGTTTTGTTTTTTTTATCTGGTGGTGTGAGAAAGAAAACATCGAGCCGGCCAAGTAAAGGAGACAGAGTGGGGTGAGAGGAGCAAATGTTTGGAGCAAGGTCAGGACCATTCCTTTTAAACTGTGTCTAAAAGCAAAGGTCTGTTTTTGAGGTATTACCCTGTAGCCTCCCAGATGTCCATGTAGCTTGTCCTTGTGTACACGCGTCCAGCTAACCTTGACCACTGAGCTGTTCATCACATCCACAGCTACATCGTCAGGTGCAGCAGAGGGAACTGCAAAGGCAAACACACATTACAATCTACAGTAAACTGAAAGTAAGTCAGGGAGCATAGAGCAGCGAGGCAGGACTTACAACAGTGATCCTGGAAATAACAGCAGATACGTACAAACTAGAGATCACCTATTTATAGGAAAAGACAATGAGGATAAATTGATCAGTCAATCACTAAAGGATTCTGCCTATTATCAACTACACTAAATGGGAAGATACTGCAATTTCTAACACCACACTTGAGAAAGGACATAACAGTGAGGCATTTCATGACCTGAGGTGACCTCCTTGGGACAAGTCCAGAAGAAAGCTACACACAGGAGATAGAGTAAACCTCTGTAAAGACTCCATCTCTCGGGAAACTGTAACCGCCATAGTGCACAACCTTGAATCTCAAAGTCTTACTTTAACTACTAAAGAAACTTCTTAAACATTTCAAGACAAAACTTTATAAACAGAAAATCATTTCACAAAGTCCACCTGAATACTGCAGCTGAAGTAACAAATTTTAATTAAGCCACAACTTTCTCCATATATCAAATATCCTAAAGCAACAGTGGCCACTTTGCACTTTGGGAGCTCCAAATAGAGGCGAGAGTGAGTGGGAAGTTTGTGAATTTCTGTCCTCTAATACCCAGGAACCATTTCATTTTATGTCAGTGAACTCCATACATATTATTATACATAATACAGTTTTGTTCACCAGATATCCACTAAAAATAGCAACAAGCTGAGATTTCCAGCTTCCTACTCTTTTGTGAGAAATAAATAAAAAAAATCTAAAGCCTCTCTCACAAGTATCATCTTTCATTGTATTTTACTAAAAAATATTTTATTTCTAAAGCATCATAATGTTTTAAAGATGCAGAACTGAGTGACATAAAGTTGCTTGTTTGTGCAATATAAGTCTAAGTGTGTAGAAGTACTGCTTGCTAGCTTAAACTAACATTAGCTACCATACGCTACATGTTTTGAATTCAACATTTCATATTAGGAGGATAATTGTTTGCGTTATCTAATCTTGCAATCACTGAACATTCCTTTGGAGTTGTGTCTCCTGGCACTTGATGAATGTCCTTAAGTGTTATTTTAGTTCTGTCTCATGGTCCACCAACTCCTGAGAGACACCTGACGCCTTAGCCACATGCTCCACATGCTCACCAACTAGTTTCTTTGTCTATTGTTTGTTGCTGGATAGGTGGCACAGTACAGTTTATTAGAACAAAGCTTGAATAGATATTAAAAGACACTAGATGAGATGAAGGGAACTACAGAGTTTTGTGACATTTTTTTGCATTAATTATTATTAAGTAGTGCAGGTTCAACCAAATGTCATCCACTCACAGTCCTCTCCTGAGTAGCCGGTCACTATCTTGGGCTCGGGGGCCCAGCCCTGATGGTTCTTGGCTTGGATCTTGATCTCATAGGGGACAAATGTCGGCGTGTTCTTCACCACAAATGAGTGTCTCTTCACCATGTGCTCTTTCCAGTCTTCCTCCATGTCCTGTCTTCTGTAACTCACCTTATATTCCAGACCAGGGCCATTGTGCTCAATGGGTAACAAGGGCTGAATGATGGAAACGCAAGAAAACCAGAATTACTGTCTCTTCCAGCCAGTTTAGTTGCAGATAATATGGTCACAATCTCCCCTTCTGTGCTGGAGTTACAGCACTGAAAGTGTTTAACCTTTAACCTTCTGGACATAAAAAATGACATTACTGTCAGATTTCATCCTTATGGACACACATTTTTGTCGTGATTAATTTAATAAATCATTGAGTTATGCCCAAAAAGTTTTTTCTGGGGTCACAGTGACCTTCAGCTTTGATCTTTACTGACCAAATTTAGTCTGTTCATCCTTGTGTCCAAGTGAATGTTTGTTCAGATGCAACGAAATTCCCTCTGAGAATTTCTGATTTATCACAGTCACAAACACATGACCTTTGGCCTTTGCCTTCCAAAATCTAATCATTTCATCTTTGAGTCCAAGTGGACGTTTGCACCAAATTTGAAGAATTTCCCTCAAAGCTTTACTGAGATATTTTGCTCACAATAATGGACCCGACAGACACGTGTATGTTCGTACAGACGAACGACCACGGCTGGCGCTGGCGCAAGGCATGAAAAGCAAGAACAATGAGAAGGGTTTCATGCAGACTTTCACAGTTGCATAAGACGCTTCTTGTATTTCACTGCTCAGTGTCACTGCCTCTGTGGGATTAAAATGACAAGCCAGGCCAGTGAACTGTGCGTGGAGCACTGGCACTGCTTTATCCTGCTATCTAATAAACAATGGAACAATTGACCTGGTCTCGCAGCAAGGCTTTTCTTTGATATAGGGCTTCGTACATCATCGTAGATGAAAAGATTTATATCCCCACAGAAGTCAGACCGTGAGAAATAGAATGAGATACCATTTTCCACAAAAGCAAATCATTAACAGCTCATGAATCCAGGATTCGGGGGTTACGTTACCATGACAGGGCAAGCAGATAATAAGTGAAGGAGAGATTCATCTTTCTACAATAAAGCTGAATATATTACTGTACACATTAAAAGAAAATTCCCCTTTTCATGGCCCTCCTTTTCTCCTTCTAATCAAAGGAAAGGAGCAGCTTTCAATGGGACGTGTTTCACAGTGATCCCAGGAAATGGCTTTTCTAAAGATCTGAACCACGGAATGAAATATCAAAAGTGGGACATTCCTATTTCTTAAATTGCTATTGGTAATTGCCTATAAAACATTGATAAAACTTCATCCCTGGTCTGTTAGAGAAATTCTTTGACTTGCAAAAACTGTAGTAGATGTGAATAATTCACTATGTAAAGGTAGCCCACATTACACAATTTGCAGAAAGAGGATAATAAAAGACCAAACTCTCCTCTTTACCTCCCAGTTGATATCCATTTCATGTGGCAAATGACCTTCGATTTTGATATTTTCTGGGTTCTTGTCAGGGGCTGTAGAAAGGAACGAATATAGATTTTGTTGGCATAGAAGAAGAAATCTCCAGTGAAATAAGCACACGCATACACACACAGATACACACACACAAGAGAGCAGATTTTCAACAAGAGTGGAATCAATTATGTAGCAGGTCTGAGTGTTTTAAAGTTCACAGAGCAGCACTGTTGGCAGCTCAAGTGGCCTGGAGGACCTTATCAGAAAGCATAATAAACAAGGAGCGGCAGACGCTTCAGACCTGCTGGAGGCGTTTTGTATCTCTCTGTGGGTTCGCTGGGAGGACCCTTCCCCACGGCATTGATTCCAGACACGCGGAAACGATAGTCGACGTGGCCATGGAGTTTGAGGACGGCCGAGTTGTGGTTCCCAGGCATCCGGAGCAAGTCCTTCCAGTTTCCCGGCTCCCACTGACTTTCCTCATACTCTATGATAAACTCTGTGGACAGGTAGAAAGAAGTTTGGAGTCGTCCCTCGCTGAAGTGCTTCTTGCTTATCTAACCACCAACTGTGCAGAAAACTCCTAAATCACTAATCTGCATTATAACTCATGCTTGGATTAATCAATAATAGATTCACATCATACAAGATGGTATCCAACAAACTACATGCGTGCGCAATGATGACCAACATGTGTATATCATATTAATTGCAAAAGTCTCTGCACTGCACCGTGTATACTGCCTACATGTCTTCCTGGACTGTTGGACTGAACCTGCTCTGTAAATTATTCTCATGTCTTGTTCAATATTCTCTGCTCTGTTTTATTATACAGATCATATTTTATTAGTCTGTTTATTAATATGTGCAATTTTCTTTTAGCTGAGTGCAATTCATGTCTATATTTATCTACTTCTTCAACATGTGCATTTTCTTTTCTCACTGGGTCAGTATATATACAAATAATCCTATTTTTTCTGCTAGTTTTCTGCTTCTTTTTTACACGTTAATTTCAATCATAATTTCATTCTGCTATGTCTTGTGTATATGCTCTAAAAGTGAAATCTTGAATCTTGACATCTGCTCACAGATTTCCCTTTTACCTGTGGTTGAGCTGTTGTGATCATCCCCGGGGATCCATTTCAGTTTCACACTTTTACTCTTGTGCTCAGATAACACCAAGTTCTCAGGAGCATCAGGAACATCTAAAAACCATCACAACAACATGGATTTGAAAAACCACTGACCCATCAAACTATGCAGCCAAGAAATGGTAAAGGAACAAATGTTCAATCAAAGCATCCTGAGAGTCCAGGGATATGGGACAAGCTGCATAAGCTTCCAAGTGTTTCTTCAAGACATCTCATAAGGGCTATTGTGAGACACAGTGCTGCACTAATAAAGCTATGGTCTGCATGTTCATGATCTATTTTGGCTTCCTGACATATTGATCTGTGCATGGAGGTGTTATGCATTAATACAGCACCATGGGTCCCTGATCCTCTGGCCCCAGAACAGAAATACTGTTCAAATGTTAGCTCACCTAACACCATGAGCAGTGCTGAGGCCATGTCTTGGTCCACAGGAGTTCTTGCCACACATGTGTACACACCCTGGTCCCTGTGGCTTACATTGATAATCTGAAGAATACCATCCTCCACTAAGTATCTGTAGACAGAAAAGATGGAGACCCAATATTGACTGAAGAATAGTAAAACAACTTCCCATCTGGGACTGAGCCTGCAATGCTGTGAGAGAAAAAATAAAGAAAATAAAAATAAATTCAGTGCCCTACCTTGAATTCTCAGTGTAGTTGAGGGCTATCTCCACTTCATCTTTTTCCCACCGGAGCTCAAAGACGTTGCTGAAGGACTTGTCGTACTCTGCCAGGCATGAGAGCTGGGCCGTGGTACCTATTAAGATCCGCTGGTCCTCAGGGGCCACCGCTATTCTAGTGGGATCTTCCATAGGCAAGAGCGTGTTACTTACAACTCAAGGTCTGTGAGGAACAGCACACACTGCTTGTTGTAAAACTGCTTACCTTTCACATACAGCATGGCATCTATGGCAGACGACCCCTCCGTGTTTTTTGCTAAACATGTGTACTGTCCTGTGTCTTCTTTCTCTACGCTGTAGATCTCCAGCGAGCCGTTGTCGTGAACGGTAAACCTGGGCCCCTCCACGGATTCAGAGGAGTCATCTTTGCTCCTGGGAAACATTCAAACAAAAAAAAAGCACCCATTTAGGTTTCCAAGTCCTGTCAGGACAAATTAAATATGAACATAGCAGCAGTCTAAATGCACAGATGAGATAAAAGTTGCTGAATAGAACATAAGCGTTGAGTAACAGGCTTGTTTTTAAAGAAACAGCAGGTCATCAGTACAGAAGATGGGGACAGGAGGATTGTGTGCATTGAGTGCTTGAGATCTACTGCTCTCTGCTGGTGGGATGGAGGACAGGAATGTAGGTTTACCAGGTGATGGTGGAGGGAGGAGAGCTGAACACCTTGCAGTGCATTATCACTCCCATTCCCTCTACAGCAGAGTAATCCTCACTCTCTTCAGTCAAAATCATGGGGGGCAGATCTGCAAAGACAAGCAGCAGGATCTAGTCATCAATCACAAATGGTACATCACTGATGGAACAAGATGCGTCCGATGTCTGTTGTGAAAAAACACATAAAACTGCGGTGAAATGAGGCAGATAATCGTGGGTTAAATGAGGTTGCTTTTATTGTTTGTTAATGTAGATTCCTGGGTGTTAAAAAAAAAAAGATTCAGCTGTCAAGTTGTCAGAAATGTGTAAATGTTAAAATGAAATCAAAGACGGAAAAAAAAACTGTGGAATAATGAGTTAGTGGAGCACATGCACCTTATCAGTTGTAGCCACAGCCTCCCATTAAAATGGTCTGTCTCCCCTAATTGTTTACAAAGACAGCAGCTGGAACTTAGCATTCAGAGGCTGTCCAGCTTTATTAACTCCTGTGTCACCAAGAACAAACTCCCCATGTTTTGTGCAGAGCAAAGGAAAGCAGCATTCTGTCGTCTTTTTTTTTATTTTTTATCTGCACTTGCAAAGCAGCACATGTTTGTCTTATGGCACTGAAATCAGTATGGAATTGAGGGGAGAACTTGTTAGCATATAAATGTCAGGGAACGGTGCTTGTTGCTCCACAGGGAGAGCCGCCAGCCTGAATGAAGGAGTGCCGCTTGTAGACAGCCCTCCTTCCCTGGGCTCCTCACTGCTTTATGGGCATATGCCTACATCAGCGCCGGCTTTCCAGCTTGACACGTCTCCCAAGGACTCAGTGCACTTACTCATAAACAAGTGAAAGTGATGCTTTTCTGTGGCAAAATTTTACATTGTGTTTCCACGGAATTGATAGAATCATGACACAGTGAAACTAAACCAAATGCCATTGTACTCACTCATGATCATGATGTTCGCATTGGATAGGAGTTTTCCATGGGTGTTGGAGGCCTCACACTGATACACTGCACTGTCAGACACTTTGGCATTATGCAAAACTATGGTGTCCCCGGACCTCTTCCTGTTGGTTGCTGGGACCTCTGCAATCAATCAGATTAAGATTCACTAAAACGTGACAACACTAATTTATACACATTTATATTTAAACACAAGTAATAAAAGAGCAACAGGTGCCAGCACTTAAATCTGCAACTGATGTTTTTCTGCACTTTCCTGAATTACCTGCTGTCTTATCCACACTCCACTGGCTGTTAGTGCTTTAAAAAGTTGCACAACAGCTCCTTAAATTGTACTGTACACTTTGCTATTTCTGCTTGACTGAGCCTCCTTTTGCTTTAACCACTTCATCTTGGCTTTCCCACAAACTTCTTTTTCTCCATCCTGATGCTGATGTGGTGGAACCGTCTTCCCTCAAGTTTCTCCCCCTACAGCCCCAGCTCTTTACCACACTCCCCAATGTCCAGTCCTCTCCCCCATCCTGCATGTCTCCCAATCACACATCAATCTACAGTATGGCAGTCTGGCAGTTAAGAGCTGTTACTTTTTTGCAAACTGTGGAAACGGGGACTATAGAAAGGTCTGGATTGTGTAGATCATTAAGTAAAGTATGTGTACATGGACATTGCACTTAAGCTTTTAACCTTCTTGCTGCAGTTAATATTCCATACGCTCCGTTTAATTAAACATGGCACAGAAAATACTGTTTCCATCATGTTGAGGTCAGAATTTGAACACAACTGAAGGTTATCCTCCGTGATCTTTTCAGTGATGTGAATATTTTTCCACTTGTGACCAGTTAAGCTAGCTAGGTAAATTCAAAAGGAAATAAACAAAAGTGATACGTTTAGTATTCTGGTGTAGCTAAAGTCTGTATTTTCTGCTTTCTGTTAATTATTTTGCAACCCTTCAGAACTGTCATGCAGCCATGTTTGGGGTCCTGACCCCCATTTCAGAATCACTGTTCTCATCCAGTGAGCCAGAACTATTTCTTAAATATGTGTTTTTCATCAGTTAAGCTAGAGTAGTATCAAACTATAATGCACAGCAGATAAAAAGCAATCTATTCCATTTCCATGTTTTCCCATATTCTGTGTCGTAAACCGTTTTCTTGTCTGTATACAACATATATTGCACGTCTGCCCGTCCTGGGTGAGGGATCTCTCCTCTGTTGCTCACCCTGAGGTTTCTCCATTTTTTTTCCCTGTTAAGAGGGTTTTCTTGGGAGTTTTTCCTCAGTCGATGTGAGGGTCTAAGGGCAGAGGATGTTGTCATGATGCTGTGTAAAGCCCTTTGAGACAAACTGTTTGTAAAAACGAGCTATACAAATAAAATTGCCTTGCCTTGCCTCTAGTTGTCAGTTGTTTGGCCTAAAATCTGCTCCTTCACAATTCTCATCCTGGTAACACAGATCATTCTTCTGTTGCAAAAAACACCTGTGTCTCACTGGTTGGAATTACATGTAAAGTGTCCAGACTGTTTAACAGTCTGGGATTATTCCAACAGCATTTCAGATTTAAAAAGACTGTAAAATTCAAGTGACTGACCCTGCAGAGGTACACCGTTGACCCTCCATGTGATAGCGGGCTGAGGGGTCCCACTAGCCGAACACTTGACGAACACATCTGAGCCGATCATGCTGAGCTGACTCTCAGGCTCAAACAGCCACTCTGGAGGCTCTGGGAACAACACAGTTAGTCTGATATTATCAACCTGAAGGGCTTCTGTTGAAGAAAGACAATAAGCATGTACAAAGAGAGGACAGAATCACAGGAACAGCTGCGATATATATGCTATTCAATAGAGGAGCCCTGTTACAATAACAGCTATATTCACAGGTCGGTACATGACAGACGCTTTGAGACACAAAGGCACTTCAGTATTTTTCTCCCCAAAGTCATTGTTGGCACATTTTATTCAAGATGTGTAAAGTTTATTATCCTGTTCATACAAATGTGTTTATACTGAAACAGATGACACTTTTTCAGTACAACAGGGACCATAGAAACAATTCAGATTGCCATATATTATTGTTATTTATAGGATATCTCAAGAACAGACAACGCCTGCATGATGACAGTGCTAGTGCCAGTGTCACACCAGAGTCACGCCTGACTGAGTCATCACCAGGCTGATATGGTATGCAGCAGGTGTTATCTTTCCCCATATGGTCGTAGTGTTATGTCTGTAACTACAGTAGCTGTTACTTATACAGTTACAGTGAATTAACTATGTACTCTAAAGTTAAACAGTGCATTTAAGGTAGATCTCGCACTGTGATAATACTTAAGCTGAATTTCTGGTATGTGATTTGGAGCATTTATCCAAAAACCAGAGCATTTAAAATTGCATTTCAAAGGGAGATATTGTACTTCTAACTACACCACATGTACCTGAAAGCCACAGTTAGTAACTAGTTGCTCTGTAAGTTTTCAGTTTGAGATTTTACATAAAATGCAGTAGCTAGTTTATTCAGTATTAACTAGGTTCATAAAATAAAATACATTTTTAATCTATTCATCTAAAGAGACTTTTGTCCCTTTACAGTTCATTAGATAGTTTCATTTTAATAGCTGTCTGAGGCACAAAGAAATAAAATTGTCCAATATTTAAAACAAGCAAAGACTATAAAAAATGAAAAATAATCAGTTAATGTCATATATTATAATATGTCAGACGGAATTTATGGACTATTCTCTAAAAATCATTTTTCTTCAAGCACTTAATCGTGCTCCTTTTAAAAGATGATTGAATACTTTATTATTATTATTATATTATTATTAGATTCTGCTCTAGACCAGAAGTTAAGGATCAGTCTATTATTGAAAGAGCAAATATTAAGGGATTTAAAATACGTCTGTCAGCTGTGATAGCAGCACTGTGACTCCACTGTGTGCAGCAGTTACCTTCTACTGTCACTGTGAAGTAGTGGACAACCTCTCCTAATGTGTTCTTTGCCTTGCACATGTAGGTCCCACTGTCCTCCTGTTCAACTGATGGCACAATCAGCAATTTCCCATGATTCTCTCGTTTTGCTTTAACAGGAAGCTGGTCAGCCACCTTCACCCACTCCACCTCCGGAGTTGGACTAGAAGAAAAGCGGGGGGCATATAGTGAGTCTCAAAAAGGTTAGCTGTTACACATAAGTTAGAGGAAATACCGTTCAAAGAGGTGATATGTCTTGAAGTGAATCTGAAATCTACAATCTAAAGGTTGGTTTTGATGAGAGCACTAAGTTATTGAAAAAATGTAGTGCTACTTACATTCCCTCAGCAATACACTCCAGTTTCAAGTCGTCTCCCTTGACCAGCGATGTTGCTGACTTGTCACCAGAGGGCGTCAGAAGAGAGGGCCTTCTCTCCAGGATTGCATTAGCTAATGAAGCAGAGAAAGCAGAGAATTAGAAGGTGTGACACCAATCAGAGGTGTAATGCAGCTTCCTAGCTTCCTAAGGCTACTCTTCTATACTTAGTGCACTGCTACTGACACCCCTGCATTGTGCACACAGCTCTTTACAGATGATGCACAACACAGGGGAAGTTTACTCTTACAACTTACCAGTGTCAGGACTTTCACTGTCACTTTTTTCTGAAATGGAGGCGGATGAGACATAAGCACAATGAACATGAGGACAACATGGATGCATCATGACAAACATCACCAAGATCAAAATCACAACATAAAAAACCAAGGATATGCACAAACAAGACAGCATGACATTTAAATGGCTTTTGAAGTGTTGCCATGAACGTGGACATCAATGAACATGTTGGAAATGATCAGCGCTCTCAAAAACAAATCAATGTTTGCGTCATGCTGGTTTGAGAGAGAAAACAACACTCTGGCGAAGACAAAGGAGCCGCAGTGACACCTACTCGTCTTGACGATGACAGACATGGCGGTTTTCTGAACAATGGTGCGTATTCTTGGGAAGGCGGCGAAGCAGCAGTAGTCTCTCCTGCTGTCCTTCTCCACCGCGTGGGAGAAGTAAAGGTTTCCGTTCAAACCCATGGAAACTCTCTCATCCTGCTCGATGTGCTGCAGGTCTGAGCACAGACACAGGACCAGTTTAGACAGAGTTTAACCAGAGCATTTATGTCATTATAAAACTGGATATAAATAATGTATATTCTAACGTCATAATTGTATCCAAAAGAGGCTTTTTGTGCTGTCAAGTTGTTCAAGTGCTGAATTAATCTACAAATCTAATGTAATTGAGTAGTTTTAGTTTGTATACCTTATATTTTCCCTCACCTCAATTAAAGGGAGATACTGCACTTTTTTTTACTAAATCACATTCAGAGGTTACAGAAGTTTAGAGGTTACAGGCTTGTGACATATGAGGCATGAAAATGCAAAATTTTCTGGCAAGACTCAAAAAAGAATTTTGAAAAAATCAAAACCAAACAAGTAACCAATTTTGTGTAGAAACATTTTCTTCTTTTATTCCCCCATTAATAATCACATGTCCCCTCAGGTTTACACTGTGACACCCTGACATTAATGTTGGGAATCACTTTACTATCAAACTGTTTATAAAATACAGAAAATGACAAATTAACGCATCGGTCTAATGTTATATTAGATTAATTTATCAGTCGTATATTGTGTTTCTACTTTAAATTGGGTAAAGGATGCAATTACTTCTTTCATTACTCCTGTTAAGTGCCTCGAAAAAATCAATTTATTCCACACAATTTGGCACCGTCACATATGCGCCATATTGTGTGTCAGATCTTTGTTCACACTAAACAAACCTGAGACTTGTGCCTGACATATTTATCACCTCAGGGAACTTCAGGATCTTAAAATAAAAATAAAGATCTGTCACTCTGGGCAACGTTTGTCTGCAGCATGAGGTTGAGATTTACAGAATCAATCAGAGGAAGAATGATTTTTGAGAAGCTGAAATCTCACTGAACCTAATTGCAGGATATCATGGGTGAGATTAAAAGTTTAGAAGAAAAAAGTTGAATTGTCACTTTAAAACAAATTGCACATACACCATTATTCTTTCATCATCAGCACAAGGTATCGCTTACTGATAGTCATCCAGTAGATCTGCAGAGGAGGTATTCCTTTGGGTGGGTCACACCTTAATGTAAAAGGCTGGCCCTCCTCCACCACCACAGGATCGAGTGTCTCTTTCGGAAACTTTGGAACATCTAGATGAAACACAAAACCAACAGAGAGCAGTTCAAGTCGGGAAGATTGAATACAGTAGACTGTGCAGTGCTCTCCCTCTCCAGCAGATGGCAGTAATATCATACTTGAATTCTGTGAGGAATGAGTGTTTTCCTGAGCTCTGTATCATTCATTGGATTGGATTCTATGGGAATTTATGTTTTGTTTTTTTTCTCAGTTCTTGGCCTCCAGAAACAAAACATTGGGACATCACTGTGACTATTGTATGTGTGTGTGGCTCATCACCACTACTGAGAAGGCTGGCTGAGGCCCAGTCAAATTTAGTCAAAGTCCCCCCACGGAGTGGATTTTCTTTTGAGAATTTATTGCACATGGGAGCCGAGTGAAAAATGTAGTGAAAGCAATGATGGAGAGGCTGGATCACATTCGATGCTTTCTCCAATACCGAGCTATAGATGAGATGCTGTGAGGGGTGGAGCACCAGGGAGCCTCAATGACTTTCTGCCACGTCCAATACAATGAAAGGCTCACAATGGAGAGGTGCAGTCATTACACAGGACTGCTGGCCCTGAATCACTTTGAAAGGACTGTAACAGAGCACCCTGCAAGTACACACACACACACACACACACATGCATATATCTATACACTCACAGATGTACGTTACTCACGGGGCACAATGAATTCAATCTCCTGCGATATAGCAGTCCCCAGTTTGTTTGAGGCGTAACAGCGATAGGTTCCCTGGTACTCTGTAAGGTTCCCATTATTGGGTATCACAAAGGTCCCAGAATCCTCCTCTTTCATCAGCCGGGGGTCCAAAGAAGGGTCAAATTCCTGGCCATTCTTTGTCCATCTGAACCTACATAAAGAAAGTCAGTATTGAAATGTCAAGTTGTACATCTGAGAGTGCAGCATGCTCATTTTGCCAAAAGCTGGTACACAAACTCAAGAGCGACGAAATACAGAACATTACCAACACGACGGCCAACTGTTGTTTTTGTTGTTGTTACTTATTAGTGTCTGTTTGGCTGCTAACAAGCTCTCTCATACTCTCCCCCTCCCATCTGAAGTGATGCAAGGCTTGGTACTCACTCCGGCTCGGGATTCCCTTTGGCTTCACACGTCACGGGGAAGCTCTCATCAAACGGGAAGGCGATGAGAGAGCTGGGCGACTGAGCTGTGATGGTGGGCAGCTGCTCAACTGGGCAACAAACACACAAGCAAGCATGGAGATGTGCAAAATACAACACAGGCCTCAATACTGAAACCCAATTCAAAAAGTACACCATGTTAAACATGATACTACAGCAGTGGTTTCCAAGCCCTTCTGGCTTCTTATGTCTCTGGATCAGAGGCTGTAAGGTCTTGGTTAGGGCAGTTCAACTGCAGAGACACAGCTCAACTGCAGAGACTGTTTAATGTGAGGAAATTCAAGATCCTTAAGTCCTTTAAGTGTCCACGATTTCATAAAAAGAAAAGAAATTCAAGGATTAAAAAAACTTCTCTAAGCCCATTAAGACCAGATGTGTGCATGTTTCTCCTTTTAAAGTTGGATGTGATCAGCAGTATATGACTTTGTGGTTTTTAAGTGACCAATGAAATACATTGTTGTTCACTGAGATTGACAGCAGAAAGGCTAAATCCACCGTGGGAAATGTATTTTGTTTGTTTTTCAGCCTTTTCAGCTGCAACAAAGTTTTTCAAGTTGTGGTTTGGACAGTGACTAATGACCTGAACAAGGAAAGTTATACTGAAGCAGATGACTGGAGTTACATGGAGGAAAACAACAACAACAACCCAGACTTAAAAGATTCAGATTTCAACCTGCTAAGCTGCTAACTTGTTAGCCAGGGCTCAGAGGAGTCAGAGGAGCAGGGAGGGGGGAGGAGGATTTCAGCAGGTGAGAGCCAGTATCACTGCCAACAGGGGTAACATTCACCTGATGTATTTTCCAGCCATACTAAATTTCATACACACAAATGGTGGAAGGTCTCAAATAGTTTTAATTCATGTTTCTATCTGTTTCGGAGACTGAATGACATTGGTTTGAGTAAAGTTTTCAGGTTTTAGGAGGTATTGTCATTTTTTTTCAGCACTTTGGTCTTATTGGGTTAAACATTTTGGGATGCCGTGAAGGGGATTGGAAACCACTGTATTACGATGTTTTTGACTGTGAGTGACCAGGAAACCACTGTATTATGATGTTTACTGTATGACTGTGAGTGACAAAGCAGAGTTCCATCCCAAAATATCACACATCCCACACCATATAACACTAACTTAACTATATGAACATGTGCAATTTAAATGATTGATTCATTTTGTCGTTTAGCTTTTATTTTGGCTTAAAACTCTTCCTTTGATTCTCATATGGTGACAGAACTGTGACATATGGTACAGATGAAGTATGTGTGATAATAGGATGATTCAGTGTGAAGCAGAATGAAATCACATGAGTCTTAGAAGCTGCAATTCCAGTGTAATGGAGTCATGACTGAAGACACATGGGAATCAGATCCAATACATATGGCTACGAGCAAAGCTGCTGCTGTACTCAACAGCGAGCCAGGAGATTAAGTGACAGAGCTGAGGTTGTCACTAATACCAACGACAGTATGGCAGAGTGAACTTACTGTTTACATGACCTAAAACTACACAATCCACCGCAGCAGGGGGAACATAAACAAAACACAAACAGCTTTGTCACAAGTATTCTCTGTACACAAACCCTCGTAAACACACACATTAGTAATGCATGACATAAGACTGAACTAAAAAGATATTCTGACATCACAAAACCCCAACAGTGCTTTTGCCTTTTCAGAAAACCCGCTGGAACTGTTGATTATTAAGCCTTTAGGAGATGTTTACATGAATTATTTAGAGGAAGAGATTCTGAATGAAGCACTGATCCAACACAAAACAGCACTGTAACCTCAGTCAAAGGAGATAATAGCAGCAGATGTATTTATTTCATTCTGAGTGTTAAATGATTTTAACAGTTGTCTGTGGTGTGATTTATTAGCCTCTAAATTATTCAGCACCTTGATAAAAGCACTTCAAGTTAAACCAAGGACAGGTTCTTTGAGGCTGAGCACGAAGAATCGTGAGTCTCCCACACACGCTCTCCTTGTAAATATATTCCACAAGACCCCAGTTCTTTTATTTTCCTGTGTGTTTATTAAGTGTCTACTATCTCAACACGTAGCTGATTCATTCTGAAGTGCTAGACTGCAAAACATCACACCAACATTTAGTAGAATAAACTGATCTTTGGTCATTAACTGAGTGCAAGTGTTCTTGTTGTGACTTAAAATCAAGATTTGAATGAATGTGTTGCAAAGCGCTTCTTCAACTCCTCAAATTAAGTTTGCAAGGAAATAAAACATGTTCGGAGCAGGAGAAACAACTGATGAACACAAGACTGTCTTTACATTTAGCACAATTTTACAGTCTACAAGGAATGAGGGTTAAGGGTTAATTCACCCCAATTTTTATATTAAACTTAATGTTTAAGTTAAGTTTGTCTCTATTGTTGGACCCCATTGTTGAACAGTATTATCTGACCCCAGATAAACTTTACTGTATCTCTCCATCTATGCAGATAATTACAATTTTATAGAACCAATTTTTGATATATCTATTCGATAGAATTGTTTTTGATGTTGACATTCTTTTAAATTTACACATTCAACAACAATGCATTCTTCTCAAGACAAGTCATTTTAAATAGGAACTTTAACAGAAAGGAGAAGACACGTTCTGCAATTATAACAAGAGAACATGTCTATTAATTTGAGCTAACAGCTCCTTTAACTGGAGCATTCACTGAGACAAACATGTACCTCCCTGCAGACTTTTGTGAGGTTGCTACAGCACAAGTTGGCACCTACTTTCCAGTGGGATGTCGATGGCGATGTTCATATGAAAGGCACAAATACAGGTGATCAGACCCAGCACGGCGACCGCTCCCGGATTCCTCTGCGACCTCATGGTTTTTCGTTGTAAATCTTGGACGTCCTCAAGAAACGTGCGCTCTCCTCTTCACGTCTTCAGTTCATTTCTCTGGGGGCGCTGAAGATGCTGTACCTGCGAAAAGCGGCACAGACGGAAGAGGCCCCATGAATCCACCCACGCGCTTGGCAGACAGAGAGGCAAACCCCAAACACAACAAATCCCCCGTGACTGGGAGTCTGATTGCTCTCTGCTCAGCCAGGCATAACAAGGCACGCCACACGTTTTCATTTGCATCAACAGGGACTGTGTACCGCGTTAGTTCAAATTTTGCTGTGACAAAGGAATATTCACATTAAAGCCTCCTATCATCCCCCCCCCCACCCTTGGGACTAAAATTGTTTTGTAGTTTGATGTCTTTGGAAGTGCATAGCAGAAAGTGTAATTTCCATGCGACAATGGAAATAAATAAATAAATAAACAAATGGGGCCTGTGGATTTATTAATTCATGGCAGATGTTCAACATTACTGACAGGGAAAAAAAAGCCATTTATTCCAAAACATGGCCAAGATTGAAATCAGAATTAGCCTACGAGTTGAGACACTATTCAGTCGATTTAATCGTCTTGCTGTTTTGATCAGTGCCTGCATGATTCTGATAACAATGACTCAAAGAGATTAACAATGCAGCCAAACATTAATCTATTATTGCAGCAAATACTGCTGCCTGAGGGGTGTGAGACATAAATCGCATACATAGTTAACAGTCACAGTGAGCCGTCTGCACTCACACCGACAGGCTCCGGTAGAGTACAGAGCTCTGGATCATTCTCCAGCTAACAGACCAGAGTCCAGACCGTAATGAGCACATGATCAGTCTGGAGTGCAGAAGTGAAGCGGGGAGGAGGACAGAAAAGAACGATGTATGGGAATTTTAATGTCTGTGCTCAGTGAAACTCTGCGGGGTGTCAGTTCATTAGTCTTCCCTGTGTTGGCTGTGACCCAGCTCGGTAGGTCATGCTGTGCTAATTAGCTCAGAAGCTAACTTGCACCGTCATAACAAAAAAAGAAATAATTGCAAAACATGAGAGCTTTAGATAAATGGTAAAACAAAATGCTCTTGGGTTGCAGGGATTCATAAAAACAATGCAATTCAATTTATTTGTGTAGTACCCAACTGTAGCACAGAAGACCTTACAATATTATAGTGAGAAACTCAACAGTTCTCACGATGAGAAAGCACTTGACATGGACACAGATGCTTCAACATGCAAAGAGCTTAATCTGGATAATATAGATAAATGACTTTTTTTATGTTGGAAGTTTAAAGACAAACTTTACAACGCAAAGTGATGATATAACAGAAGCAGGACAGAACTGAGGTGAAAAAGTTCAGTATAACTAAAAACATTTAGACAATACAAAAAAAAAAAAGGAGCGATGGAAGTTCAGTAATCACAGTTACTGTGTTTGTGGTGACAGGGCAACCAGTTAATGTCAAAAAAAGCATCTGTGTGTTGTCAAGCAGTTGAAATGAAGATGATGAATTGTACAGTGAGGGAACACGTTCAGCCAGCTGTGTAGCATCTAGAAAAAAAGAGGCTACGGTTCACCAAGGTGCTTGAACCCAACGCCTGCTCCTTCCTGATCCTCTCATTGCCTTTAACAAACTGGACAGGAAACACTGAGGTCAGACTCCTGTTCGAGAGATGTAATTGAATAATTAACCAGAGAACAAAAGAGTCGATTTCATTCATTGAGTGAACTATGAACACGCACTCTGAACTTTTCAACCGTGCCTCATGGTAATGGTATTAACTCCGTCTGTGACTTCAATATTGACCTTTCTGAGCCAACTGATGACCCCTGCCCCGCCCAACAATACCACTGCAGTCTAGGTTTGAGAGTCGGTGTGCTATACGTGACACAAATCCACCTGCCTCAATCACAACTCTGGCTTATTGTTGTCTCAGAGTTATCAGTCATCTACAGAAATGCCCGAGGCTTTCCTTTGTTTCAGTGTTTCCCACACATGGTGATTTATGCTACTAAACACAGATTAAAATCCAAGGGCTTTGTGCTAATTGGCTTGGGCTTTGTTGGTAAAATTGGCCTGGTTAAGAGGAGCGGGAGCGGGGTTACAATTCCCACAAGACGATGTGTTCTCATTGTCCTATTGTGCTGGCCAAAATCCTTTACCATCCCAGCAACACCTTAGATGGATTACACTTTGTTCACACTGTGCTTGATCACTTGCCTTTTGATTTAATTTGTTCTCCCCTCGTTAAACATTTATTGAGAACCAACTCGCCATCTGGCTGAGGGAGGTCCGCGCAGAGCTTAACTGCTGACAATGCCTACACTGAAGTCAGAGGGTGTCGGACCTATATGATGAACATGAGAGAGTTTCCCCCCCCCCCCACACCCCACCAGCTCGGCTGATTTACTGACCGCGGGGCTGTTCTTAATCCCCGCCCCTTTCAGCAGCGATCACACCAGCCTGAGATTGATGAAGCTGGCAGGAGGTTAAAAGCTGCGCACTGTGGGAAGGCCAATATGAACCCTAACCTTACTTAGCCAAGGCTCAGAGGGGGAAAGAAGCTCCGTCAGAGAGGGAAATGAAGCGATGTGGGCCAAGAAAAATCTGTCACCGTACTTTAAAGCTGTCTGTAAGTGACATATGTAGAGCACTCTCTGTGAAACTTTCTCCTCGAAACATGACCGAACCACTTTCGAATGTGGACCAATTTGATGCAAAGACACTGTGACCTAATTTCACTCATCATCATCGATGCGTCTGCCACAATAGGAGGCTGCTCAGTTGGTTTTCAAGCTTCCAGCCTTAACAAAATCCTGTCATGAGCTGCATATAGACTTGGCAACAGAATTAATATTTCTTTCTTAATTATATTAATATTTCTCCAACACTGTATATCACAATATTAATTCATCCTCCATGTTGAGCTTTAAGATCTTTTTCATCTTAAAATAGTCTTGTTGGAGAGCCGGCTGATTAAATGAGCTGCAACCAATGAATCTAGTGAAGTATTTGAATAAAATTAAGATACAAAGATAAACCTCAACATTAAGTCTTGTGCTTTCCCTTTAAATCTGGAAATCCTGCAGTATGAAGCACATATCTTGGGTCTGTTTTGAAAACATATTATTTTACCTATCCCTCTACTACAGCAGAACATTAAAAATTTAAATCATTACTTAGTCTTTTCAGTCATATTCTCAAGAAAACATGATCTCAAATATTCTCTGCTTCTTTTCAAATAAGAACTATGGTGGTTTTTCACTGTCACAGTTCACTGCAAACCGATCACATCTGGGCTTTGTCTTTTTTGGATATTTCGTAGACTATATGATGAAGCATAAAAATGAAGCAGCAGATGAGATTGGACGCAAATGAAAGCAATCATTAGTTGTAGTCGTAATTGAAACCATGTCTTTTGCCATTTAAAGGAGGGAAACGCGTGTGTGATATACGGCTGCAGCTGAATATCATTTTCATCAATAATTAATCTGTTGATTATATTCTCCAGTGCCTTCATATGTTCAACGGTTGTGGCTGCAGAGCTGTAACTTTAAGTGCCAGCAGCATCGGTTTTCTCAGCGGGGGTGCTCGTCTCTCTCTCTCATTTCTACTTTTGATATCAAAGCAGTGGCATGTAGTGAGTTTAGCTGACCAAACTATCGCCACTGCACAGCCCACAGTCAGCTCCTACATCTTCAAAAAGCTGCCATGTGATTAGTTAGAAATCCCCCAGTCCTGGTGATATGAGGTGTGATATGATTTTTCAACAGTATATTTCCAATTTTCCTATCAAGAGAAGTCTTTATGGCAACTAAAACTAACCCTATCCCTACCCTGTATCACGTAATGGATACTGCTCATTCTTCTGTTAGTGTAGCTGTTCTTCACGCTGTTGAATCCTGCATCTGTGATTACTGTGCAGCTTTCACTTCTTTATCTTGAGGAAACAATCCTGGCACACCACCATGCGACTGGCATGCTCTGTCTGTCTCTTGACTCCTATAGTTCAGCCATCTGGTCATGGCATTACACTTTCACTCTGACCCATAAACAAACCTACAGCTACATTAACCAGTATCACATGTGGTTAGTAAGGATGCTATGTGTGAGATTTAACAAAAAATTTAAAAATTAAAAAAAAAAAGGTCACAACTTGTTGTTTCTTACACACTTGTAGATGTGTTGTTTGCTGGTGGGGTGGGC
>OMNW01012278.1:0-11059 GCA_900303245.1 Selene dorsalis | reverse complement strand
CATACCCTGCAGCCTCCTACACAGCCATGTCACATACAATGATAACAACTCAAGAAAATGTGTAGTGCTATATTGATCTGTGAAGTGAAATCCTTAGAGTCAGATAGGGAAAACTTCAGCAGGGTAGACAGTTATTGGCAGGAGAATTGCAGCTGTCTGGTTCATTGAGTGATTTTCCTACACATCTCATCACTCTGCTGCCATCCCTGCTGCAGACCTGTTGCTCCATGACAACTGATTCTCATTCGAAGCTGCAGGAGATACAGTAGTATGGTAAAACTTCAGCTAAATGGCTAAAGCGAGTTAAAGGAGGGGGTTATGGTAAGGGCACAACCTCTGTTGGCATCCTCAGAAAACTGCACTAAAAGTATGCATTCCTTTAGGTATAAATTAGATAGATAAGATATCTATATCTGTCAAATCTTCAGAGTCACTTAAATTTGTTATTGAAAACATGATTTGTTTAGGATTACTTCATCTTGGTTTTTGAGTCAAATATATTCTAATATATAGTGTGATAAGTCCAAGTGGGTCCATCGTGTCACTGATGCAGAAGCTCAGGATATTTTCTTTCTCTTGTCTCCCTGCAAACTTTGAGCACCAGGTTGCTGACTGCACTCACTGACTCACTGATGTAATTATTGACAAGGCTTCTATGTATGTTACATATAAAGCCTTTAGGTGGCCCTTTTCAAAGTAAAATAATTTAGTTACTACATGAAGTCAAAATTTTGGGTTTGCATCCCTATTCAAACAAAACTGTGCATTGGAGGATTTCCAGTTCATAATTGCCTGTTGAGGAAAGACAGACTCCAGTGGTGAAACAGATTGTCAGTGCTGCAGCTTAGTTACACCACAGGCCCCCTGCCTCGGGAGGTAGATCCAACTGAGGATGACAAGGGACAGTACTTTACTGGCAAAAAGAAATGATGACAAGGGAAAATGTGGGCAAATGATTAAGTCTCTGACTTTCTTTTCTTTTGTTACTATATATATATATGTTATTAAATTCCTAAATTTCGTATTCATTTGAGACTTTGTGAGTTATGAAGGACTATTAACCTAACACTAAATGACTAAAAATCTGTGGGTCAGGAAGTGCAGTCTTTACCAGGCGTAAAGGAATGTCGGTGGAGGATGATATTTTTACTGCAGTTTCTTTCATTTGGTTTCGTCTTCCATTTTTCTACTACTAAAAAAAGTTCTCTACAATGCAAATGCCTATACATTGTTAGAGAAAGTGGTAGGTTTCTTAGCTACACCGCGCTAACAAGCAGGCTATACATGCTACATTTGCAGTGGCACGACACACAGTCACAAGGAGTCTTCAAGGAGAGAGTTACAGAATTAGTATGAGTCCAGTCAGGATGAAAGTGATTTTATGAGATCAAATATTATACTTTGCTCGTTTTTCACTAAGAATGGAAGAAATAAAAGGTTATGTAAGTAAAGAAAAAGGTTTGTTGACAAAGTCAGGACAAGCTATGCTGTCACAAGAACTAGCGTTTATTTTCACGAGTCCTACAGTACGAGCTGTTTACATTGCGTATAATTTTTAAGCTGCACGTCGATTTGAATACATGAAGATTTTATCAGTTCACATTCTGTGGTGACCTGACACTATTTCTGCTAACTGCTACAACCAAAGAGCGATGGCACAATTAGAAAATAGCCCACGAGGTCAGAGCAAGACAGCAGAAAAAAACAGCAAATTATGCAACAATGTCACGTTCTGTCTGTTGCTATAACAACCAAGGACCCCACAAACAGAAAGGGGGCTTGTCTCCATGGCAATGTGCATAATAAGAACCAATCTGTAATGGTTTCTTTGAGGCGTCTGGCAACAAACAGTCCTGACCTTTGACCCTATTCAACCAGTGCCTCTTTACTATTCAACAACTGATACACATGTTAGATCTACAATGAAGTGAACGCAATGAACAGTAGCGTTTTTTTTTTGTAGCTAGGTATGTTAGCATGCTGACGTTAGCATTCAGGTCCACACAGTCCCACAGAGTAGCTGAAATGACTGCAAACATACTGTAGTCTTAGTCAAGTGGTGTGTTAGGGCAATTCAAAGCAAGGAGCAAGGCCAGGTTAAAGGTAACCTGAAAGAAGTGATATGGTAATATGAAAATAGTATGCTACAGTGAGCTACAGGTTTGTAACAGCAACAATAGTTCTTGCTTGATTTTTTAAAGGAGCTGCTGATTTATGTGTGGTTTGTTGCTGATTGCACATTCAGAGGCAGTCAAAATCATCATGATGTTAGAGAAGTGTACTCAGCCTGAAAACCATATGGTGAGAGACATCGCATCATGAACTACAATTGCAGTTTTTTACGATCGCTATGACCCATTTGTCAATACTTAAAACACTTTTTCAAAACTGTTAACGCAAATCACAACTAAAACACATAATTCCCCAAACACTTAATTTCTTGCTCAAAATCACGCAGTGTAAAATAAACACTGGCACATGTTGTCTTCCAACAGAAACATTTAGTCAGTCACAGCATAGTGTCATAAAAAACACTAAAAACTGATACCACAAACTGAATGACTTTACTTGTGCCAGATCTGTTGTTTTACAATCAACAGAATACTGTATTGATCATAAATTAACTTTTGTGCTGTAGTTTCCTTTAAAGATCTCTTCATTTTGCTTTTGTTGGGTTTAGTAAATACGGGTATTTTGTTTCTTTTTAGCAAACACTACAAAAAGTGAATGACCCATCTCAGAGTAGCTTTGCAGAATGTGTATATATAGATGGGAAACAGCTGTGATTGACGTATTTGCATTAGCTCAAACAACTGTTTTTCAAAAGCAATGACACAAAATACAGGTCCTAAATTTCTCTCAGTCTTCATTGTGAACTGCTGTTCACTTTGGCCTTAGCCTTTAGGTTTGGTTTAGAACATGAGGTTTTCTGTTTTGACAAACAGCATGAAAGCAATCGAAAGTTTAGCAGTTAACATCTGTTGTTTTGGCCTTAGTTGACCTTGTGTGTAAGAGGAGTTAGAGCAAATTTTAAATGTGTAAAATGTACGTATTTTGTGTCAAAAGAACAAGAAATGTGTTAATTGTATAGCCCACACAGGCTGATGTTGTGGTAACTGTGTAAAGAGTTTTGAAAAAGGTCATAGTGATCATAAAAAACTGTAATGCAGGGGAACAGTCCTGTGTTGTCGATTTTTCTGTGACAAACAGCAATAACGCACCTAAAGGTCACTGTTCTTTCTTGCAAATACATTGTTTGCTTCACTGCATCACCATGTAACCATAGAAACTGAAGTGTGGAGCTAAATACTACATTATACAGTGGTTGCATTTCCACGTGCATTACAGTCGGCACATGTGATGACACATCTGCCCTTTTCAGTTGTTCCTGTCTGAGATTTTCATAGCCTCTGAATAACTTGAATGATTTCACTGTGAGTTAGCTCCACCTGGGAGCTACGCTAGGTAAACCACGCATTACAAACAAACATCTAAATGGTGTTTCAAAAGCATGTTTTTTCCCCCTGCTGACGAGTGGGGAGGCATTGAATCACCCCACAGTTCCTCTGGCAGAGATCACAGTTCACTTGATGATTTGCTCAGCCCTATCCTTGTTTGCATGTCTCTGTCAGCCAAACAGGCCAATAATGTAAGGTTACATATCAAAACTGCTGGCAGAGTAATAACCATTCTACGTGTTGATGTTCTCTCTGCTGGAGTTTCACTTATGTTCCTCTCTCCTCCAAATGGGTACAGTCTGAGGTGACAGATCAAATCTGAGGACTGCTGGCACAGTAATAAGGTTTTTATGATTTGTTCTGCTGTGTGCCAGCTTGTCTCTGTGGCCTCAAAATGGTACTTGCCATTCATAGCACAGAGCGACTGCACCTTCACCTCTATGCTGTGCAGATCCATGATCTGAAAACAATATACATTTGCTGCAAAAGACACTGCCCTTTGCTATTCCTGAATGACTGTTGTGTATAAATGGTTAATTTCATTCTTGCGCTGTAGATTAATATGATCTATATGATAATTCTGCTGCAAGATAAGTTGTAATTTCTAATATTCTTTTGCTATGTGCAAACATAAAGGGAGGGAAAGGGGAGTCTGAAAGCGTTTGTGTCTATGTGTGTCTTTAGGTGTGTGTATATGTGTGTCAGCATGAATATTTCAGAGACCCCACACTGAGTGGTGGCGACAGAGCATCACCAGAACGAGGACACACTGCTCTCCAGGGTGGGGATTGGAGAGTTTGGACAGAAAGAGAGAGGGGCAGATAGAAAGAAAAGGGGGAGAGAGAGACAGAGAGAGAGAGAGAGAGAAAGATGTTAGACGCATTCCCAGAAATTCACTAAATTTTATCATAATTAGAATCTCCAGGCAAGAACAATACGACTGTGAAACTCATCCTCTTTTCAGAAGTGTGTCCGCAGGGAACAACAAAGTTAAAGTCAATGATACTGGGTCTGACTTGACAGAAATCAAAAGAACTTCTTGGGTAAGTTCAGGTTGGTTGACTGCCTTTTCAATGTTCAAGGAAAAGTGTCATTCTCAGTGAACTTCCATACAAGAAAACAAGGCTCTAATGTATCTACATATGCTGATGGTTTTTTATCTAGTGCCCAAGATATTATTGGTCTCTGAGATTTCTGCCTTAACTCCAACACAACGGCTGCGAATTTTCAGAAACAGCATGTCTTTCCAGAAACATTTGTTTGATCACTCTCAGTATTACACAGACATCACTGGAGCTACTTTCAACTGAGAAAAAAGTCCACAGAAAACTCTGGACAGTGTGTTCTGTGGATTCACAGCAATGGGAACAATTTGTTTCAGCAAAGAGATGATGCCATTGAATTTTTATAATGAGGGGGCCTATTCACTGATGTCATTTTACATATCATACATATATCTTTAGAAATTTTAAAACTTGGATGGATATTGGACACATCACAACTCACAGAGAGGGAATTCAGTGGGTTACAGTTCAGTAGGCTAAAGCAAGATGAAGAGGTACAGGCTAGTTAGTCAAAGGTGAAATGTCGCTAATGCCACTAAAGCTGTTAGTGAGGTATCAAGCTTCTTCCCCTGGTGAAGTTAACAAGATACTACCAAGAGGATCACCACGTAGCCTGTCACTGTTTATTCAGCTTGATCAGTGTGTTTGACAGGCTAATATGTACGTTGATATCAGCACTAACATTAGCATTTCGCTAAAAAGAGTTCTGTGCCTATGTGTGTATACATACCTATTATGGTCTGTGAAGGACAATTTACGACAGTGCACCCATCCATCCAAGCCATCTGCCAACATCCTGAGGCTTCAGGAACTCGCAACTACTTAAGTCATCTCCTACTTCTACTTAGCAGCATTGAACATTGCCACTGACTGTAACAGGACAGAAAACAGCTATTGGCCGTAGCTTTGAATAGCCCGCCCCCTGAGTTTGCGCAGTTTTTTTTTTAAGTTTTTTTTTTTTTTTTACCAACAAGGAAACGAACTTGACAAAGCCGTAGAAAAAAATGTTTCATGGAAACTTACGTATCATTACATTTGACAGGTCTTATACTCGCGATACTCGCTGTCTTCCCCCATCCTCCCATAGTACAACCTGACCACCCTGAGGTCGCCATTTTGAAACTGGAACGTCAATAAAACAAACACACCTGTGACGCAGGCTCTGATGCAACTTGCTGGATAACTCCGAATAGGTTGCTTTTTTGAGAAACAAAACGATTTTCATGATCTGTGGAGGTCTGTGGACCAAAGGAGCACTACAGTTAATGGAGGGATGGACGAAAAACCCGAGTTGTGGAGCTTCTAACAGGTAGGGACAACACCTCAGTGCTCTTCTGCTGATACCTGAGGGCTGTACTACGAAGAAAGGCTAAACATACCCAGGCTTTGTGTTCATTATCCAGTTCAAGAAAACCTGAAGCCCCGATAAGAGTTAACATGGTATCACTACGGTGGTTATATCAACTTGGTTTATTTAAGTCGGGCTCTCAGCTTTGTGGTGTGTGCGCGGTCACATCAAAGTGGGCGTTTGGCGTTATATAATTCTACTTCCGCGCAAAATTCTACTGCGGCGCTAAATGACTGCGTATTTCAGCCAAGAGGAGCAGGTTGTTTTAAAGGAGAGCTATGAGCAGTAGATAAAAGCGTGATCACAGCCAAAAGCAACACTGTTGCTGCAAATGAATGTGGGTTTTAGGCAAATCTCATATCCTCTCTATACAATGACAACAAAGACCCCTTTAACTGTGAAAATAGCGTAGGCCTATTCCAGATTTACGTTTGGGCAACACTGCCCTATAACAGGCGAAACATCGAAATTAATTTATTCATGGCCACATCAAAGTGAAATTATTAACTCTACTAATTACCTATTTATCTGATTATCCGTCCTGCTGCGAGCGCACAACTTCTTGCGTGGCCTCCATAGACGACTCAGACAGAAGTTCATCAGGAAACACACGGGTCAGTGTGATGTATAAACCTCTGTCCCCCCGTAGTGACGCTGGACTCTGATCCAGCTCCACTGGACTTTCAAAGGACAGGTGACGCCATCTACGAATGAGTTAGCTTTTATAGCCGATTTTAAGATGAAACTCTGAACATAACTTCGTCGGGACCAGGTTATGAGCTAAGCATAAGTAACCATGGTGATCTAGCCGGGTTAGCAGAGAGCCAGCCTGGCTTTAGATTCAACATACCTCGCTAACCCGCTAAACTAGCTTCGTAGTACACGTACACCCCTATGGTAGATGTCGGTAAATCATATTCGTGTGCCTCTGATTGACACAAAATGAACTGATCATTTGACTTCTAGAGACTCTAACCGGTGTAACCAGGTAGCCTAGCTACATGTTGTGTGTCCTCTGTCCTAACGGTTCAGAGCCTTCACGGGGCTCTTGTATGCGCCTGGGACAGGAGAATGATCTGTGGTGTAATTTCAGTACAAGTTGTCAACTATGTTTTCAGACAGTAGTTTCTAGTAGTGGAATAATGTTGTGAATTGCTCTATACCATAACTCTTTATGCAGTGGTGACTGTGTTGTCTGAAGTAGTTGGGTGTTATGTTGATGGTGTGAATGTGGTTGTGCCCTGTGTCCTTGTTGCTGCTGAGCTTCACCCGTGTCTTGCAGGAATTTTATGTTTGTTGCTTACTTACTTTTTCTGGGCCTGTAACATAACGTATGCGACATGGCATGAACAGAAATAATATTCATCAGTGTATTAGTATGAGACAGATAGGCTACGCAGTGTTTCTGGGTAGCTTAATCCAAAGTTGAATAATTATTCGACTTTTCATATCACAGGCTGTCTGTTTTGTCCGGCTTGTCCTTTGTGTATTTGCACAGATACCAGACCTCCTTGCTGTCTGTTTCGCTTTTTATCTTGTCTTTCTATCTGACCATTCATGGGCTTATTCCTCTGTGCCCGACTCGTATCCCAATAAGCTTTATGATGTTGATTGTGAGCAGAGAGACAGCTGTGGTCATGTCATGGTTACTATCTGTCAGGACCTTTTCTCTTCTGTTCTGTTTCTAATGTAGAGAAGGAGAGAGAGGGAGAGCATCCATGTGCATGTGACAGTGAGTAACAGTGTTGCTGATGTCATGGTTACTAACAGGATGACTGTGTTTCCATCTCGCCCATCTGTCACCAGGGAGACTGTGACTGTGTGTGTGTGTGTGTGTGTGTGAGAGAGAGAGACTTAAAGAGTGAGAATCTAATTAGTATTCAACACAAACGTTACAAAGAAAATACTGTATATCAAAACACTCCAGTCTCTAAACATATGTGACTAAAGGTGCGGTGCACAGATCATGAGATGTGTCTCAAGATTATCTCTACACTACCATTGTGTGTATCTTTATTTTGATAATGCGCTTGACAGAGGTGTGTGTGGTGTTTTATTAAGAGAAGAGACCATATGCACTGGTTGCCTTTGTTGCAGGAGGATGCTCGTATGATTATACAATAGAGTTGCAGTAGCCTAACATTCAGCATTTTTACCACGTCCCAGTGTTTCCCAGAGTATTTACCAGGTGTGTCACTGACAACAACTCGAATTTTTGAAAGAGACGTAGGAAACAAATCATTCGAGTTGTTTGTGACGGAAAAACTCCTCTCACTGCTTCCATTTTCTCAAATGTGAGTATTTGTTTGAATGAGTATCTCTTTGGTTTGTTGCATTTGTGCGTTTGTGTATTTTGAAATGTTTGTCAGGCAAACAGCAATTTCCAAAATGCCTGGCCATTAAGGATGAGTGACTGGGAATGAATGCCAGACAAATTCTACAAATGCCAGTGACGAAGTAATTGACCATGAAGATAATCATTTGTTGCAGGTATATTTCTTAACAAGTCACTGTGCTGTTGCACTGAACTCGCTCCCCGCTCACACAGTTGGCATAGTAACCAGAAAGGCACAGATAATCTTTCTCTTTTTTTTTTGGAAATGCATCTATTGTTGCATCGTTGATTAATTAAATGAAGATTCTGTACTGACTTAATAAGCACTGTTTGTACAACAGATACAAATATCACAGATCTACTGTGGTTTGTAGTCATTTGTACAGATGTTAGTCTCACAGCATCCTCATCTTAAAGGCCTTTCTGTAAATTCTTTCAGCTGAATTTTACAGACAGTCTTCATACATGTGTGTCACTTGATTAACAAAACTACAAATTTCAATGATTCATAAGCATAGAAATATGAATCATAAGAGAACAATGTGAATGCGCCATGAGAAAAAGCTGATGGAAAGTTACCAATGCTGCGCAAGGCCTTTTTAGGGCCAACTTTCATTCAGTCTGTGCTGAAAGGGAAGCCTTTAATAAAAAACAAGTTTGCTCACAATTTAAACATTTTAAATGCCTTTTACTCCACAGATTCTCTGTCTTTTCCATCTTGCGCATACATGCAATTTTTTTTGTATCTGTAAAACACAAACTTGACTAGAGGACATTCACAGTTTAAACAGTCTTGGGCCATTGGTTGTCCAGGTCATTGGGTTTAAATGCAGGATGGGTGTTTTGTATGGGAGCAGAGAAACTTTCCCCTCACGCTCCCATTGAGCTACAAGTCTATTGAGATGTCTGAGTGACCTACAGACCCCTCACACACAAACACACAAAACAAGATAAATAATGTGCTAATCTCTGTCAATTTGTTTCCTTCTTGTGCATCAGTCCATCCTTTTGGTCTGCTTATGAAGTGCCAACACCCGTATGAGTGAGTAAAGACTGCTTTGCCATCCGCTGATCCCTGACACACCTGAAGGTGTTGCGTGTGTATCGTGGGCAGCAGCAGAGCACTTAATGTAAGGTGGGAATCTGAAGAGTGTGAATGTGTGCGCGTATGACGGTGGCCTCGGCATTGATCCCTTCTAAGCCTTGGTGCTTGTGGCCTGAAGGTGAGGTGACAGGGGAGTAAAGAGGCTTTCATCAGATTACGGCTCATTCTCTGTCTTTCATCGTCTCTCTTTCCAGCATCATTTATCTCACTGCTGCCTTCAACCACTCTTTCTCTTTCTCTCTCCTCCTCTCCTGCCAAACACTAGACCCACTTTGAGCCACGGTGTTAAATTTTCCTCCGATCCCACGTGGATCCATTTGTCTCTTTTTAAATGTCCCCCATTAGCTGATGCTGAGAACTGAACAACTGCACTTAAAGTCAAAAACTCAAAATACCTGAAACAACAGGTGTTACACACGTGACCAACATCAATATTGGTGCTATTATAAAGACTGATTTGGCATCTATTATCCTCTCACTTCCCTCATGCTCATCTCCATACAGCTTCGTTATGTTTCTTCACTTCAGAGAGCAGCGAATAAATAATAATAAAGAACATTTTCTTTGTGATTTCTGAAGACATGAATGCCTTGCATGCCTACACACTATCAATACAGTGAAAGCATTCAAAGCTCTTTTGCTTAAGTAACTACAAGATTCCTCAGTGAATCTACCCTGGATAATTAAAGGTAATATAGTTGTGTATGAAGTATAATGGAGAATAAGCATGAAGTAGTACATGTTGTATTCAAGTCCAATGCAGGAACCTCAAAAATATTCTTGAGAACAGGAACTGAGCAAATACACTTGGTTCCTTTCCACCAGGGGCAAACACACAGTACCTTTTTGTCTGTGATGGTGAGAACGCACGACTGGAGGCTGTAGACTCGAGTAACACACACACACACACGCGCGCACACAAACATGCACACAATACACACTGTCTGTATAAAGCCTTGCCTTCAATGTTTTACTGTTTCTATTAGCTGCTCACAGCTCTTTCTCTCTGTAGACCCGTCCTGAATTACTGAATTCAATTGTAGCTTTGCTCTCCATTTGCTCTTCCTGATTGCTGTGTTAGTTATTAGCACACACATTCACAGCCATTCAATACTGCTATACGTTACACACGAGGAGTGCCCATGACCTCACCGAGCTCTCGACCACATTCACGTTAAATACTGGCAACAGCTGTCTTGAAGAGAAAACTGCATTTTCTACTAACACTCACACACACCTTATACACATACCAAATGCATCTGTGCACACGCCCACATCTCTCAGACATGGCCCGCATGTACAACATAAATGTAACAATAAAACAGATACAGCAGACTGTATCTGCCAGGGAAGGAGACCCTTTTAGCTAAAACCACCGAGACAGCGAGGCACACACAAACACACACACACAAAACGCCACAACGCCAGAGGGCTCTTGCGTGCTGTGAGCGGGATCTGGTTGAAACTAGTGGCTGTCAACCTGACACTGTCCTCATTACACTGATGGAGCACTGACGACTGTACATTTCGCGTATAGAGTTGCCAAATCATTACAGAGGACGTCCAGGCAGCGCACTGGTGAGCTGAATAACAAACAGCACTATGTCTGACCAGTGCTTTATGTGTATGTGTGTGTGAGTGTGTGTGTGCCTGGGAACATGCCGATGGGAAGGACAGCACTAGTGTGTATTAATGGGATTAGGATCGACTTTACCCTTTCTCTTTCCTCTTCTCTTACACTCATCCTTC
>OMNW01012276.1:15815-32105 GCA_900303245.1 Selene dorsalis | reverse complement strand
CAGTACGGGGGCAGGGCCTTCTCCATCATCGCTCCAAAACTCTGGAATTCCCTCCCATCCTTTGCTCCCCCACTGCTGACTCCTTCAAAAGGGACCTTAAAACCTACCTTTTCTCCATAGGCTTTAACTGTACCTGATTTTGTTTCTCGTACTATAATTAATTTTCTATTCCTTTAATCCATAATCCCCCTGGTCTTGGCCTAGTGTTGCTTCTGTCAAATTCATCACCAACAGCTTTTATGATCATTCAGTTTTTCTTTTCTTTTCTACTGTGTTTATGTGTTTTTTATGTGAAGTGTTTTTTCTTTTTCTTTTTGTGAAGCACTTTGGAGCAATTTGTGTTGTGTTTAAGGTGCTATGTAAATAAAGATGACCTGACTTGACTTGTTCTCAGTGGTAGGTTCTATCCAACACATCTCTGTGTTCCGTTATCTTCACTCTTTGTAACTTTCCCACTGCAACAAGGATAAAGTTGAGGGTTGGAGGGCCATTCAGAAGAAGTGAGACCAAACAGCGGTAAAACAGGTCTGAATTAGGCCACCATGGTAAAGAGCCGAGTCACAAAGCACAACTCTCTATTCAATCATCAATCTTCATTGCATTCCTCACCAGGGGTCTGCAGCTCTGGCTGCTGACAGGAAAAAATTAGGTTTCAGGCTCTGGCTGCAGAAATAAGGTTTCTCCTGTGCAAACTGAGTGGAGCCAATTTCAGGCATCTACTACCAGAGGACTGAGATAATTCCCCTTGTCTCTAATTTAGTTTCACTCACTAAAATACTTTTTTTCTTTTAACATAAAATGCCATGCAGTGTTTATTGAAAATGCAGGGAGGGGTAAATATTTAGTGCTTTGGTGGAAGGAGACTGCAAGTATACAACAAGCTCATGCAATATTGTTGTTCCAGTCTTTGAATAACGTTTGGATACGATCAACATATTTTTCCCTTTCAGTTCTGTGAATAGGATCAGTCTTCATCATGGCTGCATGGTAAACAATTTGGAACTTAGTAACACTGCTGTGATGAAAATTGCTGACTGACAGGTATAGTGGTTGACTGGTCTAAGGTGCTGCATTCAGGCTTAGAGGTGCAGCTTAAAAATCTCACCACTGCCACTCAAGTAATTGTTTGTGTAATGGTCTGGGAGAAAAGCGAAATGAAGAGGTGATTGCTTTTTGTGTTTAAATGTTTTCTTTTATTATTAATGCATTTATTATTGTTCCTGTGGTAGTTACATGGTCTGGTAAACATGAAGTAACAATCCTTGGTCTATAAATAAATATATATTTTTTTCGTGATTAAGAAATCCAGGTCATCAAAAGAGAGACAAGCCATGACAAGCTGCTGTGGTCATTAACAGCTAAAGAAAATGTTGCAGGCATGGTGTTTTTTTCACATGCCAACAAAAAGCTAATGGGCTGATTACATTAGTGTGGGAAATAGACTCTGTGACTATGATACCTTTTCAGCAGAATAGTCAATACAGAACACCACATTTTTGAATTTTAAAACTTGAAGTCATCACATCATGTTTATGTTGTTTCATTTACTTCAGTTCATTTACTTGTATGAACTGAAGTATGTATGTAGCACCGGGGGAGGATGTGGGAGTCTGTCAATATTCACATATGTAGTGTGTATGAAGCTATGTATTATGTTGGTGTGTATGGATATAATTATAACGGGAATATAAGATTTCTATTAGCGTATTTATGAAGAATATGCAATGGGTGAATGAAGGTTAAATTAGTTTTGTGCTTTACACAATTTATAGATGGAATTGTTTTTCTTTTCTTTGTAATGTTTTTAACTAATGGTTTTGCTTTATATCTTTATATATTTGAAATGTTCCAGACCCCTTCACTTCCTGCTCTTTGTCTGTTTGCCCACCTATGTGATTACCTGCCTCACCTAATGCGTTCTACCTGTGTCTTATTGCCTCCATGCCCACAGTGTATATACTCCCTTTCTCCCTCTGTGCGTGACCAGTTTATCTTTGTCCTTTGTGTCAGTTTGTCCAGTCATAGTTTTCCCTGTGTATTGCAGTAGCATGCTTTAGACCCATTGGATTGAATTCTTTCTCCAGTTTTTTGGATACTTTAAAATGAGTTTTGTATATTGAAACCTTGTGAACTTTTACTGGAGTGAGTAGTGCATTTTTGTGCTTTTGCCTTTTTGATATATAAATTATACACCATGACAAGAAGTAAATGTGTAATGTTGGTTAGTGGTTGACTATGACAGTTGCATGACTTCAACATCACCATTTCCTACTTGACATTTGATTAAGTGTTGTTATGTCTTTTACAGCCTTTCCCCTTAGAAAGTTCGTAACACTGCTGATTTCAGCATGTTGACATTTGACGTAAAGGTGTTTGCACAAGTTTTGCAAATGCTGCACAGCCGTCATTAACATCTGTTTACTACAGTCTGGATGAAACATTCACTCTAACTTCCACAGTCTGCCCTGTGCCCATCATAACCTCCTGTCTTGTAAATGCAAGGACCGCTCAAGAACTCTAGAGACTAGCAATAACAAAACTTTGAAATGGCTCCATTAAGCCACTTCTGCCTTTTAAGTCACATTAAAATGTAAAAACATATTTCTGGGGCACCGTATGGTACGACAACAACATGAGAACTCTGACAGTGTGAAAGGATGCTATCATGATCAAATTGAAGGTAACAGGTACCTGAATTCGCTCTTCTACCTGAACCTAACTGTTTCCAGGAGACAGCTGGGACAAAAAGAAAGTAAATCCCTATGGGCTCGTTGTACAGAGGAGTCTCAGCAGTGAGCACACTTAGCTGTGGGAAACATATACTTTTAGATTTAGTCAGTCACTACCTGCACTGCTCCCAGCAAACAAAACTTTGTCACACAGTACTCAAAGTGAGTTTGCAACACCATTAAAGTTGGAATGCCTTTATTTATATGGATGACAGTTTGGTGACGTATGGGTGAGTCGGTGGGAGAAGATGGAAGCCTTTGTCATTGTCAGACTCAAAGGTGCCGGTGTGTTACTGTTTCCTAAGGACTGCTCATACTCAATTGTATTAAACCCATAAAACACCTTTACAAAGTGTTTGGCCATTCAACTGGAAACACAACATCTCTCTCACTCTCTTTCTTTTGATCTTTTCTTTTGCAGAAGCATCTTATAGTGATGCTTTGTCTGACCTTTAGTTTGTGTCAAAAATATATTCTTAGATGAATCAAGTTGCATTTCTTTAAATGTTCTTGTCAGAAAAAAGATGTTATTACATAATGGCTTTAAAAGGTTTACTTTCAGATAGGGATTCCTGTTCAAACTCATGTTGTGTGTGTTTTTTTTTTTAATGTTCCAAGCCCACTCGGTGACCTGGCGGTTAATAGTGGATGACGCACACTGTGGAGGTGAGAGGCAAACACTGATAAAGGTGAGCAGAAAACACCCAGTGAGGATCTTCCTCCTGAATTCTGCTGGTGGCCATGGTAACCACAGGGGATCCTCATGCTGAAGCTAAAATAAGGCAGATCACTGAAACTGGCTGCAGAGCAAGAACAGAGGATAAGTGTGTGTGTGTGTGTGTGTGGGGAGGGGGGCATCTGGTTTATACTAAGATTTTAGGTGAAGGTGGGGGGAACCACCATGTCACACATAATGACAAATGAACAGCACAGCCTGAGGCAAAAGGACTAATCAAGACGCATGGGGCATAATTGTGTGTGTGTGTGTGTGTGTGTGTGTATTCCAGACAAACTACATTTAACATTCAGATTCCCCACAGAAACCTAAACATGATAGAGAAGTGGAGCTACATTTTCTTTACTGAATAGTGTTCTCTTTAAAGCTGATCTTTTCAAGGTTTGATATTTTGTAATTAATGTAATTATGTAATTTCCCAGCAGAAGTAGACCTGCATCTTGCAGCAAACACAGGTGCCTCTATTTAGTCTGAGGAGCTGTGTAACAGAATTGCAGCACCCGATTATTAGATAAGCACTCCATATAAAAAAAACAGGTACACACATAAGGTGTTAGAGAACAAATCAAAGTCTTCATTAGGGCCTTTTGGCACGGGGTGGTCCAAGTGTAAATCAAAAAACCCTCTGTTATTTCTGTACAACAAAGAGAAGCAGACTAAAGTTCTCCTGAGAGTGATTATAAATTGAAGTGTCAGACAGGGAGACAGCTACAGGCCCAACAAACTCTTTTATTGCAGAGTTTACACTTATCTTTCTCCCCCTCATCTATCAGTTAAGAGGCTGCAGTGAAAACCTAATCTTTCCAAAACATCAGCTGTCCACAGAACTGAAGAGGAATTCTTATGTAGAGCTGCTCCAGTTTCTGTGGATCCGCTATTAGTTCTGATAGAACTGTAATCATGAGATGTGGAGAGATTTCATTTATAGGAGCATTTAAAACCTCACTACAAAGAAAGAATCAGAGGCGACAGACACAGCACACTAGATAGATTGATAGGTAGATCTAGCAGGTAACATTAACCATCTTAGTTTATCTTAGCTAGCTAATTAGCACAAAGCACAATCAGAATCAGAATTACTTTACTGATCCTTGAAGAGAAATTATTTTGTTACAGAGTTTCCAATAGAAAAATGAACATATGAAATATAACACATAAGAGTTAGGAGAAACAAAGATATTGGTAGACAGAAATACTTCTATAATAATTGAAAATAACACAATAGCCACCCCTTACAATATAGATACACCCCATAGAAGCAACATATACATATTTAAAACAAGTATACAGTAAACATGGGGTATGCAATGCAGTGTTTCTCTAACATAACATCTCTCACTTTCATCTCACAGTTTTTTGAATTTTAAAATACATTTTTTCCATCCATCCATCTTCTCCCGCTTATCCAGGACCGCGTCGCGGAGGCAGCAGCCTGAGCAGGGACACCTAGACTTCCCTCTCCCCGGACACCTCCTCCAGCTCTTCAGGGAGGATCCCGAGGTGTTCCCAGGCCAGCTGTCCTGGGTCTTCCCCGGGGTCTCCTCCCGATGAGGCATGCCCGGAACACCTGCCGAGGGAGGTGTCCTCATTGCCACATTTTTTCCATAATTTCAGATTTATAAAAAAATAAAAAAAAAAAAAAAATAGAAAGAAAACAGTGTTATATTTGAAAAAAAAAATCCAAATTGTCAATTTCAAAAGCCCAATTTTTAGGAACTCATGAAATACTGATCTGGTTAATTAAATTGACTTGTTCAAATTCAGATTCTAGAATTCATGATACAAAATTGAGATGTTGTTTTCGAGGACAGCCAAAATTTCAAACAAAGGCTTCAGTCCTTATGCATAAATGATTTTTCAGCTCATATGGTTTGCATTCACACACGTTTGTTATCACTCTGGTCCAAGCGCCGCACCACTAAGCGGAGCTGCACATCCTGTTTACTGTTTTTTTTTTTGTTTGTTTTTTTTGCTTGCATGATTATAATATTGTAAATGGAAATAGTGAGAAATGCACTGATAATAAGATCGCTTTTACTGTAAGGAGGTTGGGGTGAATGGATAGGTCAAGCTTGGACTGGTAACCATGGTGATGAAGGTCCAGTACCTCCAGTACAGTGGGTCAGTGGTTTGATCCTTTTGCTCTTCCAGTCCACATGTCATTGTATCCTCAGATGACGTACTGGACCCCCACTTGGCCCTGATGGCCCCCTGTTCCATCAGTGTATGAGTGTAATCTAGGAACCTGTGAATGCATGTGAAACTATTTTTCAGTGTTCAAGAACAAAAAGCACTAGAAAAGCACCATATAAGTGCAGTCATTTTACCCTTCACATTCTGTAGTGTTATTGGAACCAAGACAACTGCTACACCTGCTGGAGAAATGCATAGGAGATTAATAGAGGATAGAAGAAAAAAAAAGACCTAGGTGGTTGTTCAGGTTGAAGGAGCTGTTGTTTTGGAAGGCAGTAATAAATGATCTGTTTTGTATTTCATTCCTCTGTCTTGAAAGGTTAGTTTACATCATACACTTTGACTGCAGTGGGATATCATTTCACAGATTTCACGTTCTTACAACTACAAATGAGAGAAAACTAGATTTGTTTGTCAGTGGGGTTTTTTTTTTTGTTTGTTTCTTCTTTTTTTTTTTTTTACATTTTTCACACAGCGAGGTTGTACTGCAGTGTGGCAAAACGGCAAACACGACACCAATGACTCAACAATTACTGTGCCAAACATTTTCAAAACTCATTTTCTAGTCTATACCCTGCTTGGAAACAAGTCATTCCCATCCGAAATGATTTGCAGGCACATCAGTTTTGGAATAAAGTTCCTAAATCTGGACTCATTGCTGTGATGTGAGCCTGCAGTTGTTTGGTGTATTTTGCTAAAAAAGAGCAGGAACAGTCAGACAGTATTACTCTGATAAAACGGAGGGAACTGAGGGTTCGGTGAAACAGCACATAGGAGCCAACTGTCCCATTACAAGAAGAAATATTGATTTAAGATGTTTGCGCACTTGCATTCTACTGAACAGTGAACACCTTGTGCTCCACTTAGAAAGACTCAGAATGAATGCATAATCGGGTGTTAAACACTAAGTTTTGTGTTTTTTGTCCTTAATTGTCAGAGGTTCACTGCTTTTCAATCACAAAATTGGCTGTGTATTGAGCCAATGTTTATAATCATAGCTTCATTATTTATTATGTTTTCATTAATCTGTGATTTAACCAATGTAAAAGAGTGATAAAGAGAAGGATGAGAAGAAAAGGTGATTGTGTTTGATCACTAGGATGATGATGGTAGTGATGGGTGCCTCCTTCTTACACACTGAGGCTCTGGTTTGGAACCAAGCATTTCCAAGCCTTCACCCTTCCACCTAATGAATAGCTCCCTTATGACACACAAGGACAAAAACTTCAACCCAAGTCTACACTAAATAAGAATAACCAGGGCTGACAGTGACTCAGCCAAAGTAGGGACCAAGGGACATGAATAAACAAAAACAAGACTTGACCAAACCCCGCCACCTAATACAGTCCACGTACACACACAGACACACAACGTCTCTTAAGTCTAGCCCAAGGCTTTACCCCTTTTTCTTTTTTTTCTTTTTTAATGCACTGAAAAGGTCAGGCTATCAAAAACCAACTTGATGGAATAATGAGACGATATATGAATACCTGAAACACTCTGACAGCCCTCGCTGTCCCACTCGCTTACACACATACTCAATTATGATGTTGTGTTTGCCAGGCACATAGACGGAATAACCGCTGACATTTAATGGGATTAAAATAGTCTGATTACATTTGCTGATATAAATAATACCGGAGATTATGGTGTTCATATTGCATTCTGTTTGTCAAAATAGTCAATTTAATTTTGGATAAACTGAACAGTGTATGTAGGCCACTAAATAGGAGTCTGGTCCAATATCCTGTAGAGAAATTACAGATTTTTTTTTTTTAATACATGACATTTTGAGTCAGTTGGGATGTTGCTGCATTGGTGGAAGCTCCAACTCATTTCTTTGTGCGTGTGCAAACTTTTGTTAGCATTTTACAACCAACTCGACAATATGAAGTGGCACTCACATTAGTTTGGACAGTTTGCGTTCTTCCTTGGGCAGCTTGCATTCAGCCGCAGCTCTAAAGGGTGGCACTGCGATTCAGCTGCTGGAACACATCAACCTACAACCCAGCTGGTGTCAGAGAGCCATTTTCAACCTGTCCTTCCCTTGGTCATCATGTGAGTTCCATCACATAATGGCCAGTAACATAATGCTGTTCATGGAGACATGGCTAACAAGGTTAGCTGAATTGCTTCCGGATGTACTGACAAGGCATAGGATAATGGTGAGAAGAAAGGAAATCGAGCTGAAAATGTTTGCAGTGTGCCAGTGTTTACTATTAGCAATTTATAACAGTACACCTACCCATCAGCATGTAGCCTTATTTCCTACCAAGGGAGCTACTGCATGTTACAGCAGCATCCATTCCTTCCTCTGCACAACACAACTAGTGAAGCATCCAGAGAGCGTAGACAGTTGAGAAGGATCACAGAGGCTAAAAGCTGCTACACAAAGAAGATGGAGGATGTGTGAGGTCTGGAGAAGACTCGCAACCCTAATGAGACTCCATAGGTCAAATGTACAAACCATGCGTATGCATGAAAAGTGTCCGTATGCCACTTCCCACGTATTTTTCCAAATGTGTACAAATCCATGGTGAGGGGGGTGGCAAGAATGTGCATACGCGGTACGACTGCCACACATTGCAATAAGGGCACCATGGGAGGATAAATTTGTTTATGTAAACAGAAAACATTTTAACTATATCAATGTGCAGATCATTATTGATGCCCAAATGATGCTGACCAATGTGGTTGCTAAATGGCCTGGGTCAAGCCACGGCCCATTCTTATTGCCTCAAAGCTGTGTGGGGAGGAGACATGCTTGGTAAAATATTTAATTTGACCGCTGATAATTATGCTGTTTCCGTTCCGTTTCACGAAATTTAATCAATTAAATATGCACATTTTATACTCTCAGGTGACAATGGATATGCACTGAAGCCCTGGTTACTTACGTCATTTATAAATCCCCCAGTGTACAACATGCCCTATAATGCTGTACATATCCGAGCACGCGCTGTAGTAGAGCGGTCTGTTGGGCTCTTTAAAGGGAGATGGCTGTGTCTGAATGCCACAGGTGGTAGATTACTCTACCAGCCAGTAAAGGTCTGCAGAATTGTCAGAGCCTGTGCTGTGTTGCACAATCTGGCTGTGAGAAATGTGGTCCGCTTTCCTCCTGAACGCGCCAGACCCGATGCACCGCCCACTGACTGCGATGCTGACCACCAGCTAGCTGCAGCAGCAGCAATGCAAATGCATCTTTAGGTGATGCGGCGACTGCACGGAAACAATCAGGAGGGTTGATACTTTTTATTTTTTCATACAATTAATTGATTTTGTTTATTGCCACTTGTAGTTATCTTAGCTCCATGGCAATATTGTCAATGGAATTTATCATTTCTTTTTGTGAATCCAGGACACGTTCAGTGAGGACTCATGCGCGTGTTTGGGCAGGTGACGGCTGTGGTGCACTGACTTCTCCCCCCAGCTCAACTTGGTCCATGGAAGCACCAGCATCTTCATCTATTAATAAAATAATGTACACTGTAGCAAAGAACAAAGCTGTTTGTCTTCATTGCAAGTCCAATTACGATAAGATTTAAACTGGTTGACTTACCAAAGTCCATATGTGCAGGCGCATCTGTGTCTCCCATGTCATCCGGCACAATGCCACTGATGGCAGTTTGGCTAAGAATTGAGGCCATGCGCTCATCTAGTGGAGAGAGCAGTGGGGTTCCCTCTCCTCCACCGGCATACACGCTATTATTGTGTGCAGCAATGCACTTTTTAACCTCTCTTTTGAAGTCGGACAACTTCTTTAAAATCTCCTTCAGGGATCTCAGAACTGGCCGAATTCACTGCCTCTGTTACTTTCTGTCATTTTTTTTGTGCTTTGTTTTGTTTGTCATCCCAGTGGCCAAACTTCCAAATAATGTACGTTTTCTTCTATTTGTTCCACCATTACCTCAATTTCACAATCTGTGAAATTGGGCTTCTTCTTTTTCAGTTGTTTGCTTGCTTCCGCCATCTCTCCTCAGGATGAAATTAAATCCCATTCTTTTATATGCAAAACAGGTAGTTAAAGCCATCTATGGTGAATTATGGGCACGGTCAGAAGACTCGTTCATGTGCGCACAATTTCAGGATGATTGAGAAGAATATACGTAGGTGGGGTTTTATCTGATGGAAACACTGCGTACACACTTGAACCACCAACCTTCTGGTTAGGGAACAAAGACATTATAACTTTGACACATTCACATGAAATTTCATGTGAATGTGTCAAAGGGCAGCCTGTTCTGTAGTCATCAGGATATCTCATTGTAGGTTTTGGATGGAAGTGGACATGAGCAGTAGATGTTAAGGGAATCCTTTAAGCGATGCAGTGGGAACGGGAGGTGTATTTGTTACATAGAAAACAGCCATCTGGGTATTGTTTACCTTGGTTCCCAGATCTGTCTGTCCATCTGAACTCAACATGTTCACCTTCAAGCTTCAGTTAGTGTGTTTAAGTGGGAGCCATTAAGGGAAGCAGTGTACTTTGGAAGAAGCATTAGCATCAGTCAATGCTTCCAGGAGGTATGTTTCATGTCACCGCCCACATCGATCTGCTTATGTTAGTAGTGAGGACTCTGCATTAGCACTGCAAAAACGCACAGCACTGGCATTGTATTCAGTGGAGTCAGACATTTCTACTATTTCCTCTGGTACAGATCATATCCTGTAATTTCCCAGTGGTTAAAAAATCAGTCTGGAGTGACGACTAAAAAATTACTGGGAAATGCAATGGTTTTTTTTAAATCTCTACCTACCTCAGGATTCAGATGCAAACTTTTTTTGGACATATTTTGAACTATGATCTTGGGGCTGTCAGCTTGTTTATTGATCAAGGAAAGTAGAAGAAGAAAGGAGGAAAAAAAGCTGCCTTGCAGCCTGTGTTGTTGGAGAGGTGATCTGCTCTTCAAAAAGGACAAATTAACTATGTCTTTGATTAGAGGTTGAGTAGGAATGAAACGATGGCCTGAAGTGGAATGACGCAGAAAGAATTACTACACCTGATATAACCCAGACTCCTAAAACACAGGATGGAGGGGGGGCGCACACCCACTCTTTCTTTCCTTCCCTTCCCTCTTTCTGCACATGAGGCTGCACAGCCAAACACAAACTTCCCTGCTCCAACCTACTTGCTTTTACATTGCACACACAAACACACACCACCGTCTCTCCCCATCTCTATCTGTGCTCACACACCTGCAATCACTGCATAAGCTCTGTCAGAAATGGGTTGCATGCTGCCGTCTCCTTTTTAATTATTTTTTTCCTTAATGAAGAGACGGTCAAGCTCATAATACGTGAAAAGCCACTGACCCAGTTTCCTGCCAGCGTGCTCACTGCTTGCAGCGCTGTTGCCAAAGACTACAAAGAGAGAAAATACTTTGTGATGATCACTGTTTAATGATAAACAAGGTGCTGCTGTATGAGCCAATCCCATGTGGAATAAATAAACCTTTTTACTTTTTCTTTTTTCTTTTTTTTACAGGGAAACCCAACAATCACTAAGTGGCTTGTGCCTTTTGGTGCTCTGTAGTGCAGTGATTGTGTGTAGGTTTGATCTTTGAATGTGTGTTTGTGTGGGAGCAGCATATACTGTTAAGCTTTGTCCGGGTGTCTCACAATCCTACATTTATTTCATGTGGGAAAACTCACCTGCATGTCAGAAGTCAAATACAGCAACCTGACTTTGATAGTAATTTTTGTTGCTTCTAGTATGCTCTTTGAATATCTGAAACACAGGCAGTCCACCTGAGTAAATTTTATAGCATTACAAAACAAATGTTTTAACAGAGCTAAAATAAATCTAGATCTTCTACATAGAGGTATTGAGAGAACCTCTATGTAGAAGATCTAGATTTATTTTAGATTTTTAGTTTTTCTACCAAAAACTGGAAATAAAGATGGACATTTCTGAAGAGCAGTACTGAACTTCAGAGTGGGCTGCTCCACAGTCACCATCTTGAGCAGTGTGAGTCTGCTTTACTCCTGTATGATTCAAATCTGGTCAAAGAGGCAGGGTGTCTGGGCATGCAGTTATACGTTTTACCCACCTGTCACTCAAAGCAGAACATGGTTTCTCATGGTCACAGGTAGCAGGGAGCCAGTAATAGTTGCACTTTCTGGGTCTGGATCACAATGTAGGTTCTCAACGGGCCAGGATGGCGGACCAACCAGACGCGCTGGTTCAGGCTGAAAACATATACAAATGACTCGGGTCATGTTGAGTCTTGGGTTTCTGGCCAAGAATTAATGCTAATGAGTCAAGCCGCGTTGGGTCCAGGCTTCAACACAGAGTTGAGAACTCTAGTAGGTTTGCAAACACAGGAGCAGCTCCTGCATGGGGAGCGTGGCTCTGACTTGGCTTCTTGCCAGCAGAAAAGCAAACTGGTTCTTTGGAGGCACAGGAGTTGAACCAGCAAAGCACCAAACTAGCACCATGTTCTTTTTGGAAGAGCAGGGGTATATGGGGATTCACTCACTTTTGGAGCTAGACTCTAATGGTCATTTGAGGTACTTCTATGTTTGCTTGATTTTTACAAATCTAATAAATGGTTCAAATAATATATTTTATACAATAATTACAGAAGGACATAATTTGATATGATAATATTTGTAAAGATTTGTAAAGCCTGGTTTGTCAAAAAAGACATGCATGCTTTCAACAAGCTTAGCCAGAGAAGGACTCCAGTATCAAGGTTTCATGGGCCCTCAATCACAGAGACCCACAGAAGCTGGAAAAACTTTTCAAAGTATGCACCTCGTGGGCACCTTTCATAAGAATGAATGCAGTATCCAATTCTCCTTAATACATCTACAGTTCTTACTAACCGAGTCCTGAAATTGAGTCAGGCTGAGTCCAAATTACATCAAATGGGTTCAGGTTGAGCTCCATCATATTGCCTGGAGGTCTTGGATCCAATCGGACTCTCTATCAGCTCTGATCATATGGTGTGTCATAATCATTACAGGAGAACAAATTTTTTTTGAGGCAAAACGTACAGTGTCAAATATGAAGTGCAGTGTATATCTGTTCTTAGGAGCATTTTCAACCTAATCCTGAGACCCTTGCAGGCTTAAAGATGTACACCACCCTACAATAATGTATTGTATTGACTTCCAGTTGTGTGACCTCTTAGTTTGCTGCACTGATGCATATGTGCACCTTATGACCTGTGTTATTACTGTTGTGTGTGGTGCAATAGACTACTTCTGATCACAGCCAACCTCAACCATCAGAGGTGAGAAAACCCACAAGCCTTAAAGAGGGTGGTAAAACAAAGGTTTCAGTCTTAAAGTTGGAACAAGTGATTCTGGACAAAGATGTCTGATATAACAGAAATACAACCCTCCCCTCAGTAGCTCTGCCCATCATGACTTATACGATATAATCTAACAAACCCCAGAAACATTCGAAACTCTATTTTCTATTCATTAATAATAATCAAATAAAGACACGGTTATTCAGATGTTTGTTTTTTCAAGACTATAGTAACAAAATAACAAGATGTGGCATTTTGATGTATTCACTGTGCTAGTAAACCTGTGGTTTTAAGTCTTTGTGGCCATTGAACCCTTCACACATTGTACAGTTACTCACAACTTTCAGCAGCCAAACAGTATAAATGTAATTGGGGGAGGAATTAAACACTTGTGGAAACACTTATGTGACACCAGGACGTCTTGCTATTTAACCGTTTGGTTATCTATTACACTCTAGCAAACAGGAGAAAGCTATACTGTAAAAGCTGATGTTAGCCTCCTGTCCAGCAGAAACAGAGCAACCTCCACATGTGTTTTCATGCTGATTGGAAGCCTCACACAGCTCTTTGACCCCTGTCATCGATTGGCCAGAATAATATGGTGTAACTCAGTGCGAATGCACAGGATTAATATTCAGCACACACGTACTGTATAAGACATCCAGTGGACCTTCAGGAGATCCCGAGTCATATATCAGATTAGAATCACATACTCCACCTTTAAGTTGCTCTTAACTTCCACAGCCTGTGGAAGACGTGCAGTGGCTGAATGTATCAACAGGACGTTTGGCAAATTACATTATTAGAGAACATTGTTGGATGTTGTGAATAGAAAAATAAATAGCTTGAGGTTGGATGTTAAAAGACATACTTGTTTGGTAAAAAAAATCAGAAGGACACAAAGTCCAATAGTGCTGCAATGGATATTAATTTACAGTATCTTACCATCTCTATGGGTCTATATACCACAAACACGTTTCATTTTTAATGAAGACAGATGGATAATCCTCTGATTGAGAGTCTGAAATGGGTTGTTTTAAGTGCAGCTAACCCAGATGTGACTTCAGGACTCTATTGACACAACTTGAAAATTAACTGGAAGCTTATATATTTTGAGTGGGAGTTGTTTATTAAGACAAGTATTCAATTAGCTATTTGCATTCCCCTATAAGCATAAACTAGAATAAAGTGGAGAAACCTGGCTCAAGGCCCTGAATATTTACCACTTAAACACGAGGGGGCCGGTGTTCTCCAGCAAAATTAAATCGTTTTCCCATGTGACACCAATGCCTCGTGCCAAATGGGAATCAGATAATAGAGTAAAGGTCAGGTCTTGATTGTCTGGCTTTATCCTGAGCAGCAGATAACAACCAAACACTGCCCGAGTCCAACATGAGGTGGAACAGACAGACATGGATCAGCTCTTTTCATAACGCTGTGAACAATTTGATCAGATAAAAGACATGCATTCCAGTGCTGGGGCTATGCTGTGTAACGACCTTGAGTTTTAGGTGTTTTATCTGCAGCTGAGGAATTGTACAAGGCTTGACGCCCCTGAAAACTCTCCACTGGATAAGAATCTGAAAAGGTCAAAGTAAAACTGTGGCTCTTTGTCAAAAGTTGACATTTTGGATATACAAGGCTTTTACCTGGCAGGTGACATTAAAAATATCTAAAAATCTGGAAAATCATGACAGGACTGCGTGGCTTTGTACAAAGTTATTTAGGGTTGGGGGGGAACAATAAATCAAATTCAAGATTTTTCTTTCTTTTTTTTTTTCTTTTTGCATTTGTTACTTTATCATTGTACTGATATCTATAACAGTCAAGAGTTCCAGTAACCAAATAAAGCTGTAAGTGCAGAGATTTAATCTAAGGAGCTGGTATAAGAGACAGACCACTGCTCAGTCAGAATGATGTTTTATTACTATACAGCAGCTGCCTTATAACCAAGATATGCACTCAAGGGTCATGTAGCAATCTCAGAGGTAAATGCAGCTTGCTCTTCAGCTCACTGATCACTGACCACACACCTGCCAGGACTCTGATGGGGTGGGACTCAGTATTGGAGCACTGATTCAAGTCCCCCCCTCTATTTCTTAGTGTTTTCCTATCATCGACTATGTTCTCACGAACACCCCCAAGATAGCATTGAACTTTTAAATGGTCTCTAATTATCTTGATGTAAATTTTTTAATTGATTGAAAAACTGTGTAGAGACCAGCTGCTTAATGAGTAAAGTCCTTGGTAGGGTTGGCACCCGCTGCACAGAATCTGCCATGCATGCTCACGGCCCACTCTTGGCCAAAATTATGATTATCATCCTCAACGTGATTACAATCTCCACTCTAGTTTCCTTTCCCAGGTAAATATGACAGAGCTCCAGGCTCATTTTCAATCCACTCACAAACACACCTCCAGGAATTAGCCATACACTTACACCGACATGGCAGAACACTTTCAGATGTAAATGGAGCCATACTGTACACTTTAAATAACATCATAAGATCATTTGAGTACCGTGTGATGAAGTTTAGTTTTCCCCTTGGGTTTTTCTGTAGCAGGATGCACACCCCCTTCAGAGGCCATTCAGTACAACAAACACACACAAACCATATTACTGTATATGCTATACCAATAACTGACTCAACCCAACACAACTCAGCTGCTACTGATGCCAGACTAACAGCCCTCAAAACTTCTGAACATACTGAACTGCAGCTTGTATGCTGAAGATCACTGAAGACAGTTAGGTACTGCAACTGGGGACATGTATTCCTGTTTACTGCAGAGATGAGCTGCTGCAGTTTGTTTGACAGTTACACAACTTTAAGAGCTTAAGAAACCTAACCTAAAAGTGCTGATATGAATTACCATAGCATGTCGGCTACAGCCAGTCTGTCTGTTCTCCTCCGGCCACTCTTCTCTTTCCCATCTTTTCTTGTTATACACTTCTTGTTTTATTGTGACTCATCTTATCTCCATTGTGTTTGTCCTCCCAGCTCTAATGTCCTCGACCTGTGTCTCATTGTCTCCCCTCTCCAAGTGAGTGTGGTCTGTTTTCTCACTTCATTTTGTGGCATTTCATCATCATTTGTATGTGACAAGAGTTATTTCCCAGTATTTTCTGGTATCTATAATTCCTGACCTCACCTAAGACTTTTCCTTTTTGTTTGTGTGTGTTGCTGACCTTTGTACCAACCTTTTGCTATAAATATAGCTTAGTACAAGATCTTGTAGTAAGAGTATGTAGTGTATTTTCCACCTCCCAATTTTATGTAAGTTTAGATAGTTAAAGGTATTATGTTAATATAGTGGAATGTGGTATTTACGATGTAGTGTGCTTCTTCCTTAGAATAAGTGGTTTGTTTCAGGC
>OMNW01012276.1:5721-15795 GCA_900303245.1 Selene dorsalis | reverse complement strand
CAGGGGTGGGGCTACAATGGTGGCACGGGAGGGGCTTGTTCTGGTTATTCTGCATATATCGACTGACTGTTACACAAAACAATGAGGTGTTTATTGTAAAGGGTTGAGCTCTAACTACTGGATAACAGTAGAAGATATTGCTGTTCACTGTGAGAACTTATTGTGTTTCTTATTCTGCTAAGACTTCTTGTTTACAACAAAGAGTTGATTATTGATTGATTATAATTTTAATGACAATGACAGTGGAAAATGAAAAGGTCATAGTCGTCTTCCTAACAAGGTGAAAGATTTAATGCCGCCAACAAAAGCAAGATGAAGACGTACTGTAAACAGATTAATATCGAAGAGAGCAAGTGATCAGTGGCAGCCCTCATTTTTTATTACTTTTGGGCGGCCCCCCCAGATTCACTGTTGTTACCCCCTGTCCCCCCCACCAGAAAATACTCTGGACCTGCCCCTGAATGTAGGAAAGTGTTTGGATATATGAGCAGATGTATATGCAGTCCACACAATTCTACCCCCCTCTTTATTATCAACCCGCAATATAAAAAAAGCTGTATGTGCGCCTTTCTCTCACTGTCACTGAGAATGTGAACAGGAGGACTTCTGCGGGGCACATCTGACATCATGTTCTTACCTGCCAAATGGCACCTTTGAAATCATATGACAACCTGTGGAGCGACTGAATACAGACTTTTCCACACTTATGAACATGCACTCTTAGGACATTGACAGAGACAATGACACAATTGATAACCTTGAACATGGCACCTGAATATAAATATAGACCCATTCCAGCAAGGAGCCTTTCTTTTCATTCACTTCATCTCTTTCTCTCTCTGTCACATACATGTGCACACACACTAAGTGACACCTTTGACACCCTTTGACATCGCTCAGAGCACGTGAATAGCTTTTTCATCCCTGTCAGCTTATTATTATCTCCATCCCTATTATTGCCCACAGAGCACTCTGCCAATTCAGGAACATGGGAGATGTACAAACACATCATCTGCGTGTGGGCTACACTCGTATATTTATATCATGTACATTTGGTGAAATCTTCTCCACGCACACAGGGACACACACACACACACACACACACACACACACACACACAGTCATTTCCCAGGTGAATGGCTGACATTAGCGGCTGAGCCTCCCTGTGGCTTCCTGACCTTTATTGGTTGTCAGTGGCAGACGACAAGCACAGACACCAAAGCTCTAATCAAGACTGGGACTTTTCCTCCCTCTCCTCTCAGTCGTTCTCAGGTCTTTGATGATTCAACATCTCCATTCACGCGGCCTTGTCTCATTCTTTTTCATCACCGTTCCTTTGTCCACTTGATTCTGTCTTTTGTATACCTTATTCATCTGTCCATCCAGTGTCCCTGACACTGGGTAGATGTGATACATGAATGGCTCCTATCTGACTGAATCAACAAAGCTGCTGTCTCATCTGTCTTTGGATTGAGCTATTCATTTCAAAGTATAACTGAAGCAATATTCTATTCTATTTGCATTTTCACATTTGGGAAAACAAACGTGTCAGTAGAAGTCGTGCTGCCATTATGTCCTATAAGATAATACATAATTATCACATTCATACACTCTCTGTATGTATTAGGATTTACAATAAAGATGATGAGGTTAATGATATTTCTTTGGATATCTCTTAGGTAGGTGTACTGTTGTTACACTGTCAACTGTGGCAAAGTTTGTGCGTGAAAACAACCAAAAATTCAAAAATTTGATGCTCTAGTTATTTCGGCCAATTATTCTGAACTCTTTAATGGCATCATTAATCTTACTTGTGAATGTTTGAGTGGTGATGCTTTTGATTGATATTTCTCTCATACCCCTGTGTGTTTGTGCTTCTGCATAAATTGTTGCTTGTTTGGCGGAACGGGTTGAGCTGCTAATCGTTAGGATGTTAGGACTGCGCTTTGATTTGATTTGATTTGAATTAATTTGTTTTGATGTTTTCTTCATAGAACATATTAACAAGTTAGCACTAGAACCGCCAACAATGCAGTACCTCCTATGCCGTGAGGTCATTTTGACCTCACCCCACTACAGGCTTTATAATTGCAAATTAGAAGTCTGTTACTGGAATATTTGGTCATTTTTTTTCCAAAATAGCATGTAAAAATGAATGAAATAACTTGACCCTAACCCTAATTTTATGAATTTTGCCACATTAGCATTCTTTCATTTTTGCGATATGATAATAAAAATTCAATTCAGTTGAACTATCAATGGAAAAATACGTGTAATAAAATATTAGAATGCTGTCAAACAGATAAAACAGGTGTCAAACTGATAAAAAAAATTAACATTAGCCTACTCATGAACATTGAACATTGAACAATAACAGTCCTTTGCTCTCATGAGAAATGAACATAAATTCAGATATATTTACGAAGAAAGAGAGCCTTGGTCGAAAATGTTTGGTAACCACAGGCCTATTCTGCTCTTCTGCCACACAGCTTACTCACAACCAGCAGAAACATTGAAGACCTTGACAATACATTGACCACACACAGGTTGCCGGCACTTGATGATTTGACTAACTAACTAACTAACTGACTAACTGAGTGACTAAGTGAGCTACTTTAGCCCAGAATTGTCATCACAGTGTTTGGGAATGCAATTTAATAAATTTAAAGCAACATCAGTTGTTATTTTTTGTAAAGTCTGTGTGTGTGTGTGTGTGTGTGTATGAATGTCAGGCATTACATAAAATGCTTTGAGCTGTGTGTCTGACTGGTTATATAATGTATATATATAAATGCAGTCTATTTACCATTTTTGCATTAGAATGAATGGATGTCACAATGACCTCTTGGCGGTTCTAGGTAAAACCATTATTTTTTTTTTCTCTCTCTTTTATACCAGAATCCCCAAACCACGTAAGATGATGTAGAACACACTTTTAGGAAAAGTCATCGACTGGGAGACATAAGGTTTTTACACAAACAGAGTTACATGCATTTTAATGGGCGAGAGAGGCCAAAATGACCTCACAGAGGTTCTAGTGTTAGTATACAGTAATATACTCAGTTCCAAGATCCATCTTCTTTGCTGCCTTGTTATACTGGTAAGATTTCAGTATTCCTTTATTTCCATCTTCGAATAACATCAAATGAACTTAAATTTAAAAGTTATGTATATAACATATTTTTAAAAAGTTTAGCATAGGCTTTGTGGAATTAGAGCATTGTGGAGTTAATAATTCTACACTGAAAAAAAAGGCATAAATTACACTGGCAGCATCCAGAGAGACGGTTATATATGGAAACGTACAGTATTTTTTTTTAACCACTAACAGAATAACTGATATTGTCTGGGGAAGGAAAGAGAACTTCAATAGCAGTTAATCCCTGTGCATAAGGGTGGCACATTATATCATGTGACTACAGAGAATTGGCTCATTATCAAATCATTCAACTGCCAAGAACTGAGGGGTTACATGTACGCTATAAATAATTTCCACCTTCAGCACAGGGAACAGGATGAAGGGAATTTAACCCAAAATTAGCTCTTTACATGTGGAAGTTGAAGTACAGTGTGGGGACTTGTCAGCTTGTGTCACTGTTACTGATTTCAGAAAGAAGATAATGGATGATTCGCAATTCAAATTTGATCCTACTGTAATTATGACATAGTTTAGCCTTTAGGGTAGAGAAATATGGCATATGTTTAAGATTCTAATTGGGGGCTTCCTCCCAGGGAATGGTATGTTAATGAATACTATGGAGCCAGATAAGTAGCATTCTGGGGCTTATAACATAGGCTTGCGAAGAGTTCCCAGTATTGCCAGTTCCCATTACCTCAGCATTCAGTGTGTGGAAAAAACCTTTCGTTGGTAGAAAACCTCCCATTCCTCTGTTTCTTGAATACACAGTGGTGTGACAGTGAGACCGTCTTCCCAATATGATGTGTCCCCTCCAATGTAATGGAATCTGATTTATTTTTCCCCCACACAACAGAAAATGTCACACGGAGTATTCCCAAGCTCCAAGACCTTTTGCTTTCTGCCAAGAATACTCCCTGCCTATGTTGGATAAAATCCGCGGGATGTCATGCCACTGAATTCCCAGACCTCCACGCTATTATCGAGGGTTTGAGTGCTGGACGGATCGGAAGGAAACGCTCCATCAAGTGTGACCCACTTAGCTGCTGGAGAGGCACCAAAGGACCACCGTGGCAATTATTTAAACCTCCGCTTTATTATTCATAATTAGCAGACGCTGTACAGAGTGCAAATGTGTGTGTGTGTGTGTGTGTATGAGGGAATCAGTGAGCGTTATTGTGTTAGGGAAGTGTGAATATGTGCATGCATCTGCATTTAAAGTACAGCATACGTCTGTGAGCCTATATATATTTGCACTCGCACATGTCTGTGTGTATATAATACATGCTGCAGGGTGCATTATGGGAGATTTTGGAGCCACTGCAGAAAAAAAGCTGTCATCCAACACTGTGAGATTTTAAGCTACAAATGAATGGAGGGAATGATGTAACAGTAAAATGACTCATCAGTCTCTATACTCTGTAGTTTTTGTTAGTCTCTATCCCACAATGCATTCTGCCTACTGTGCCACTGGTCATGTCTGAACACCACTCACTGCTCCCTACAGAGGGCTATATACAGAGAGCTCATCTGTGAGATGAAAAACACAGTCACTCGTGACGTATACGTTTCGTCTGGTGTGTTTTCTCTGCAATAGCAATGCATGATGATATATTGCTTTGTTAGGGTCTATCAGCTGTAACCTACTTTTCAAGATGCATTGGATGACACTGAGTGTGAATAGAGAGTATACATGCGTGCAAGATTGTGTGTAAGGTCCATGTCTGCGGTTGTTTGTGTGTGAGTGTATGTTTGCGTTAATGTGTGAATCATTGTGCTATTTGTGGATGCATGTCTATAAAAATCTAATGCATTTCAGTGTGTGCACATGTGTGTGTTTATATTACCTTGCAACGTCTGTGTATAAATGGGCGTCATGTATAGTATACGTGTGTAATATATACAATATACAAGGCCCATGTGCGTAATAAGACCCTCTTCACCAGCTGCCACTCCAGAGCAGAAAGCAGCAGCAGGGTCTCGGTGGAGTTCACATCGAGACTTCCTCTTATTATTGTTTCCTCTGTTGTCTCTCAGGCCTCAGTAATTAGTGGCTGCTTTAATGAGAGGAATATCACAACTCCAACCCACAGTACACCACTCCAAATGATAAGAGGCTGATAAGTGTGTGTGTGTGCGGTATGTGATGATTAAGCAGTGTGCCGGCGTGGATGTGCGATGGGAAACGAGCGTCAGGGCGATGAGAGGGTGTTACATACGAAGCCTTGATGATGAAGTCCCACGTAATTGAGTACACAGAGAGAGAGAGAGAGAGAATTGGAGGATGTGGGAGTGAGTGACAGAGAGAGAGACTGTGCCACAGAAGGTATTGTGACATTAAACCAAACAGTTGTATATAATCTTACACTGTCACACACTGTGTCACTATGATTTTTTAATGTACCTTCTGTTTCACTCACAGATGAGGATTTCATGCGTGGGTGCTGAGAGCCACAGCAACAGGTTCATTTATGGGGTTTTTTTTGTTTGTTTTTTGTGGAAAAACAAAACAGATGCAAACCGGGGAGAGTGTGCAATTTTGAAAATCATAAATGAGCTTTTGAAAAACTGAATGACTTAATTATCCAGAAATTTACCTCTGATGTCAGTAAAATGAATAAACATCAAAAAGAAGAGAGACGAAGCAACAATGGCTGCTGTAAGAATTGTTCTTTTTAGAGACTAAGCACTTCTAAGACTGAGAAGACTCCTCTCTCTCATAACCACTGGGGGTAACGGCAGTGAACTGTATAGTGTTTGTGTATGAGGGTTAAGTGGGATCATGGTTGTCATTGTAAAATGTTTATTCTGTGCCTCATCCCCTAAGGTCTCCAAGCTTTTGTCTGGTTTCCCTCTCCTGGCAGCAGACCTCTGGTTAAATAATGGCCAGAGGTGTTTTTTTCAGAACACAATATGACGGCAGAGTCGACCTTTAGATATGAAATGTCATCACTTCATGTTTTTCATTATTCTAAATTGTCTTGGATTCTTGAGGCCTGACCTAAAACATGTCATGATGACCTTTGACCAATGACCACTGAAATCTATATAATTCATTTCTGAGTCAAAGTGAACATTTGTACCAAGTTAAAGTGAATTCTCGAAAGTCACTGGTATATGACATTTACAAGAAGGAAGAGGGATATAAGAACCTCTAGGCAGAGACATCTCACACACACACACAAAAAAGAGAAAATGTTTTATTTTCTAACAAACACTCTCATGTCACACTGCTTTGCTGTTTAACAAAGGACTGTTGGAATTTGTTCCTCTGTCAATAGAGGCTACAAATCAATCCCCTCCTAAAAGTGATGTCAGTGTCAGTGATGGGGACAAAATCCTCGGAGCTCACTCTAAAGTCTAAAGTTCAGCTGAAGCTAAAATGAGGCTTCAACCGTTTGAATTACTCATGTGAAGTGGATATCTCACAAAGTTAGAAATACCCTCTTTGTGTTACTCTGCCTCCGCTGCAGAACCATCAAGAGGGAATTTTGTATTAAAAAGAAAGACACCCTCTTCGTTTTCCAACCCAGACAGTTGGAGCCAAACGATCTTTTCCTGAGATTTAGAAATATTTCACAGCATGAGAGCCACAGATCAATCACATTAACATATAGAGGGATTTCTTTAGTGGCAACTACATAGAAGGGATGATTACTGTGACAGTGCTCCATTTGAATGCATACATTGGCCAGTCGGTGCTTTATAGTGTAATAATCCAAACCTTTATACTATAGGATGGTTGTCATGCTGCTCTCATTTCCTGTTATAGTGATAGGTATTACACCTTAGGTAAGGCCTGCTCATCCCTAATAGTTTGAGCTTACACTGAATAGAGTCATGATAACAGAACCCTTGGCCACAGTATTTTAGCTGTAAACTCATCTCCCTTCCCTCTTCTACCGGAATGATGCGAAACTTGTAAAACTAACACAATCAGCTCTCAGCACTGTGAGCTCAGTCCTCATCCACAGACACTGGACCAGAATGGTTCAGCCCACTGGGATTTATTTCTGAATCTCCTTGTTACCAATCTGCCAACTGTTTACGCTTCTCCACTCCACCACAGGCCAAAACAGTGCAGGGGTTTATATAAAGGCGGTGTTCCATGTGCAGGTCCAATGGACCATGTTTATATGTCAGCCCCCCCACCTAGTATAAGCATCTGATTAAAGCTGCACAGGGGGCACTTGAATCAGTCTGAGACATTTACAAAACACAAACACCAGCTAAGGTGAGAAGCAAAACCATTATCAGAGTTACCACGGTTTGATCAGAGGTGTTATCTTGTTACCTCTTTTGCATAAACATTGATTCATGTGTGCTTTTCTGACATTTATTCAAAGATTAAACAAAATTAATACTTTTCATATTTCTACCTCCACTCTAGAGACTGTCATGTGGAAACTGAAAGAAAACTTTCTTTCTTTTTTTAAACTATTTCAAAAGGACTGAAAACTGTGCTGCACTGAAATGACCTCAACTCATAATTTTACAAACGTTTTGCTACTTGCCCTTGAGGGTAAGAAACATAAACCACAACAAAAAGCACAAAAGACAGTGCATTAAGAGTCCCATATTGAATCATTTGATTATTATTATAAAACTAGGTTATGTATTGATATTGTGAAAGCATCAAAGTGGGCAATCCACAGAGAAATGCACATATTCAGACACTGAGCCTTAAAAATAAGCTGCCAGGACTTCTGTAAATTTGTGATGTGAACACAGGAAAAGTGTAAGATATGGCACCTTTAGGTCTTATAGCTGATGTACACCTTTCTTTTAATGACACAATAAAGGTGCTGTTTTGAAGTTTGCATGCATGTGAGAAAGACCAACTAGTATTTTTAAAGTGACAAAGTACAAGTTCCAGATGGTTTTGTGTTTGTAATAGTCAGAATACACATATTGGCGGTGCTTCATCGACACCCTGCTGGGAGAAGGTCAGCACCCCACTGTCCCAGAGTGGTGTCTGCTCTGGAGGGAGAAATGTCCTCATCAAACGTGCTTGATATTTGGGAAACCACAGCTCTGAGGCATCCTGCTGAGAGTAACCACACTGAATCCAGACAGAGAATGTAATTTTATTTCTTTGCCGGCTGAAAATTGTATGAATGAAATGAGAGTGTCTCTCACCCTCTGCAGCCTTTGCTTTGCTTAAACATGACAGAAGCAGCTGTTCCTGCAAACTGCATTCAGTAAAGAAGTAAACGACCACAGCACACTGAAGTACAACTCTACCACTAAGCTCACTAACCTCACTGATCCCTCTGGACTTGATGCTGTCTTTTTTTGATCACCTGTTTTACTTGTTTTTTTTTTCTGTCAGTTCATTGCGCTGCTGGGACCTGAGTGTGAAAACATATTTTAGAACGACAATAAATGAACTGTAGGTCTCAGAGAATCATTTTGCTTAAACACATTAATCACAATTTTAGTTACACATTTGTTTCCACCGACCACTCGGTCAAATACACACACACAAACGCAAAAAAAAAAAAAAAACATCCAGCTCTTCAGCTGCTGACATTCATATGACAGCAGTCCATAATAATCCATTATGAGTCTTTAAAGGAGGTCAGTGGACAGAGTTAATAGAAAACTGAATTTCTGTGGTTAGCACTATTAAATAGCACACAGAGGGCCTGTCTGTGTAGAAATGGTCCTTACATTAGTTTCTGACCAGCAGTTCAAAGAAGAGCAGGTGTGGTCAAGTGGACGCCCTTGCATGTCTATAAAAGTGTTTGCCTCGTAGTGACTCCACCGGGGGTTATCCTTTGTACCAGTGCATCCTGGGTAAGGGCCTGGACACATGCACCACTGTAGACTTCAAAACATGGAAATAGAGCTTTTGACCATCATATCACTTGTACAAAACAACCCTGTAAACCTATAGGGGCAGGAGCTTGGCTGAGACATGAAACCTTGTCAGTATGTAGAGTGTGAGTTAGGATTATCACAACCTGCGTCAGCCACTGCCAGTTACACACAACATTGAACAGAAGACTGGCTGGTTGCTCTGCAGGTCTCTGCCTTTAAAAGAAAAGAGACGAAAGAGAAGCTTTCTTTCACATCCTACTTTGTGATTTTGGTTAAAATAGATTCTTGTTTTGTTTTTGTCTCCCCCCTTTTTTTTAATGTTGCTTTATGCAACTTTGAAAGCATCGGGTGTTTCTTACCCTCTTCTGCCTTATCCTGTCTCTCCTCCTCCCTCCATTGCTCTTAGCAACTGTGGGCTCCACTGGCTGCTCTTGAAATAAATGTCCCTCTAACTCTCCTAAAGTTGCGCGGAATAAATTGGAAAAATACTTTTTGACATGTTGAGTAATGCATCAAATCGTATTCTCTTTCCCCCCAGCAGCCCGACGATTCTATTTCATTTGCAAGCCTTCTTCAGGCAAATGGATTGCTTCCATAATGCTCTCTTTATCAGGCTGACTGAGTAAGTGCTGCTGTTCCCTGTAAGCAGGGGAAGACCAACATGCACGCTCGAATATTCTCTCTCTTCTCTGTCGAAACACTCGTAGAGACAAATGTGCAGCTCCAGTCACTATTACACAGACTTAAAGTGGCAAGAAAAAGTGAGTGAGCCCCTTAGGATTATCTGCATTTATGTATACGTTTATTTTGAAATATGGTCAGAGCTGTATAATCCATCTTAAACTTTATACTGATGTTTTTATAGCATCTGGACGTCATATTAGGTGTGACAGTAGCTGAGGGCAAAATGCAGTGATGTAGTTTTAAGAGAGACAAAGTCCACATCCGGACGAGGTGGTGGTGGGTGGAGTGGAGTGTTTGATTCCCATGTGAAATCAGCAGCTTGTATTGGGTTTTAGGCCTAGTCCACATGTACCCGTGTATATTTGCAACTGGAATTCTTCCCTCATCCATTAAAAAAAAAAAAAAAAAAAAAAAAAAACCCCCCCCCCAAA
>OMNW01012272.1:0-13090 GCA_900303245.1 Selene dorsalis | reverse complement strand
TGTGTGTATATATATATATATATATATATAGTATAATATATCTATATTTATATAGATATATATATACACATTGTTCTGGATTGAAGCCCGACAGTTCCTCTCTTCTTTGTTAATCATGTGATCTAGAGGTGACGTGTGAGGTGAAAAGGGAGGAAATCAGTGTTTCTACAATCAGGATCCCAGAATGAAAGAACCTAGGCTGTAAACCCTGTGTGAGCTTCAAACCAACTGGCTGTGTGAACCTGAAAACAACCTGAGGACCCTCTACATTCAGAACCAGACCTTCTGACGCGAACGTGTTTCAGTACAGTAAAGCATGCCGACTGGAAAACGTCGCCTCCACATCTCTCAGTGCCTAAATATTCGTATCAAAAAGGACAGCATAGCAGTGAAAAGACTAAGGAGCTGTTGTGGAGGTTAGAGTGAACAGATGAGGACCGGACTGCAAACCCCTCCCCCCTCCATCCGCCTGCCACACTTCCGTCACTTGAACTTGGAGCGCACTTGCAGCAGCGTGGGCTTCTGCTCCATGATGCGCACCAGCAGCGTGTCAATGTAGTCCTCCAGATCTCTGACCTGTGGCTTCAGCCTCCTCAGCTCCACCTCGCGCTTGGCCAGCAACACTTTCTGACGCTCAAACTCCGCCTTCTGCCGCTCCAGCTCCGCCTCCCGCTGCACGAGCAGGGCGACCAGTTCGCTGTGGTTCAGGTGGTAGTACGAGCCCGCTCCCTCCGTCAGAGACTGGAGGCAGAGAGAGGGAGAGAGACAGATGGAGAACGGGAGAGAAACATTTTTAATAGTTTATATACACACACCTAAGGTTAAGAAAGGAAAGACTGGGTGAGTAAAGATGAATTTAACATCATGGCTCCTCTGCATCTGACTTAACCATAAAATAAAATCGACATCACTACTGTCATCACAACCGAACAGGTATAACTCTTCAAAAATCAACATTTGTTATTGTTTCAAATCAACTCAGGGAGCAAATGGACTGAAAATGAGCCAAATCAGGGCGATGTTGGCTGATTATAACTGGCTCTAGAAATCTCCAAAAAAAATTGGCCAAATCTGTGTTTTTTTGGCCAATAATTATCTGTACTGATAGTTATCGTGCATCCCTACTATATACAGTATACAAACTGATGGAGCGATGGAGCAGGGACCCCCTACTATGTATTCAATACTAAGATATTCAAATAATACACAGGTTCATGTATTCATGTTTTTATGTTAAACATGTCTGTCCATTGCATGATAATTATGTATACAAGCTATTCAAACTGGTGGTTTTATTTTAAACATAAATGTGTAAATGGAAAAATATAAAAACTTGTCTAATCAACAAAAATTTTGCGAACCCCCCCCCTTCGCACTGTCTGTGCGGACCCCCGAGGGGTCACGGACCCCCGGCCTTCTGGGATTAACAAAATTCAATTCAATGTTTTCTAAGTGAGACATAAAAAATAAACATAAAATAAACTATATGTATACGTACATAAATATGTATATGTTCTCATTCAGTAGGAACAAACCAGAGATTAAAACAGATGAGGATTTATACCAATACAGGCTTGGATTTATTAAATTAATTCAATCAAAGTATTTTCTATAATCACACAAAGTATTAGTGTTTAAATTAATGCCCATCAGAAACTAAATTTTAATGTCCACATTACATAAAATATAAATTGGATGGAGTTTTGCAACATAAACAATAATGTATTTCATTTATCTTTTGTTCCTTGGGGCAATAACAGCCGTAGCTATTATTAAACTTTAATTATACATCAGAGCACAATTATTAAAGTGTAAGTTATGAGAGCGAGAGCGTTTTAATAAGCATTTTCATAAAGATAGAGCAGATTTTTTCCCCATGTTAATGATTCATAGTAATAACTGCCTATAACGATCCACAGATTTTCCTTCTTTTCTATTGACTGCTCCCATCATTAGGTTTAAATTCCTCTGTTTCAATGTAGGTACAAACTGAGACTTAATTTTACTAAAATATTATTATTACCTTTTTTTATACTTGCACTGTATCAGCTGAAAAGACTGAAACATCCATATAAAATTATTTAAACCTAACCTGAAATGCAACTGAATACAATAGAGCTATTTTTCATTAAAGAGCCACACTGCAGTGTTATTCACATTATTATGATACAAGTATACTGTCTTTTAATGATATAATAGTATACTGCACCTTCTTCCTGTCGGTCTCCTGCTCGCTGTGCTGGCTACTCCTCCCCGGGTGGATGGTGGACTTGAGCTTCTCCAGGCCGGTGGCCAGCACTGACCGGCCCTCAGTCCGCTTCTCGTCAGCCAGTATGGCAGTGGTCAGGGGCTTCACTAGGTGGGGGCTGCAACGGACAACCATAAGACACACACATACAGTCAGTTTCTCCACTTGGTTCAGTGAAAACACGTCCGTGACTGTTAGAGGTTCACATGGACGACGTTCAGGTGATGTTAACGGAGCCGGTCTGGTCACCACACTGGAGGTCAACAGCTCTGGAGGTTTTTTTTTTTTGTCTTTTAAGCGTATGACATGATTGAGCAAAATTAAACACATGAAGAGGAACTGAATTTAGAAAATAGAGTCCTATATCTTCTGGTGTGTGATTTTCAGAGTAAAAGCCCTTATTGGCCACTTATATTTCTGCTGCACAAGTTGACTAAATTAGATGGACTATAAAATCTCAGACTAAAAGGATAAAATATACCTCTATAAGACAAAATTACATTGACCTTTCTGCTTTTTCTAATATCCGTCACTTCACTTCACACCTTAAGACCCTGATTTAAAATATACTACAGCCATAACCTGTGGTGAGGGGATTTACAAGCTAAAAAGGTAACAACTGAGCTTTTATTCTGAAAATCCTGCCAAAAAAGACATAGTTGGTAAAATATTGAAAAAAAAAACATACCTTGCATGGGCGTAAAACATGCCACTGCCTTGTAGTTTAATTAAATCAATTTGCCTTCTGGTCATTTAACCAGAGATCATCTCAGTGTTCACATCAATTTGAAGAAAATTCTCAAAAGGCAACATGACATTAACACAGGAAAGACAGTTTCCTGTGTCAGTGACCCACATTTACGAGGAAATCTATCATATCAACACTCTCACTTATTTACCGACTGCGGTGACTGAACACACGCACCAGCACAAATGTTCAAAACATATGCCTTTTTTTAGTCTCTTTCTTAGTAGCGCCCCAGACTCTCACGTGGACCTCCAGGGTGACGACTCGGCTCGGATGCCAAAGATCAACTGTTAAAATGAGTCGTTTTAGTGATTGAGAGTAAAAAAGGAGATTAGACAGGTGTAAGACTCCTCATTAGAAAAATACTGGTGAAAATTAAAATTAAATGAGCTCAAAACTGAAAGACTTAATTGCATGCGTTGGTGCAATCAAACATGTAGAATTGTGTTAAATGTGTTATTACCCTGAGGTGAAGAGGAAATGCTATCAGTGACACAACAACACCTTGTTCGCCTTGTACGAAGCCTGGTTCCTGGTTGAGATTTTGGCAAATGAGTGTGGCTGGGTGAGAACACTGGCTTGGCCCTGTGGGGATGGGGGATGGTGTGTGTGTGTGTCTGTGTGTGTGTGTGTGTGTTGGGAGGGAGGGGTTGTGTGGTAAGAATCAGGGAAAAATAATAACTGCTAATTGGCCTGAGGCTCTGTTTCCCCTCCTGTAACCAGAGCCAGGACACACACAAGACACCTGCAGAGGAGTCCTGTTAACACCAGTGTGTGCATGTGTGTGTGTGTCGCAAAAGAGTGATGAAAAGGAGAAGGTCACACCACAAATGGAGAAACCCCTTGAGAGTTGGCGGCACAGAAGAGAAGCTGGCGGAAGCAGAGCAGCCGAGATCGAAGGATAGAAATTTCTGGAGGTTGGATAAAATGCTTCCCCCTCCACCTTTTCACCGAGCACTGAGCGTGTGCAACCTCACCTGTTCTGCTGATTGGCTGCCTGCTGCTGCTGCTGCTGGTGCATCTTCTCAGGCTTTGGCGTAGCGGCTCGTGCCGTGCTGGGTGGTGACCCCGCAAAGGCGTTGGCAAGAGGAGGGGAGGAACAGAGTGCTATAGGAGAGCTACTACTTTCAGGAGTTAGAGGAGGAGCAAAGGAGGTGAGATAGGAGAGATCAGGGCCAGGTGGAGCTAAGGAGGACTCCCGTATCGCACCAGGATCACTCCCAAAGGAGGGCAGGAGGAGTTCGTCAAAGACAGACGTCAGCGTGCCTTCAGAGTGCGAGCGGTGTAGCGTAGCAGACTTGGCCTGGGGGCACATTGAGAACTCGTCATCGACGACAACTTGCTGGCTTTCAACACCTCCTGCACTGAGCTGCTCTGGATTACTGCTCTTGTGAGGGTCTTGTGGTGCTGCAGGGAGCACTTGTAAACCAAAATCATCCCCTATCATGAAATTAGTCTCGAGAGTTGATGTCTTGTCATCAACTGCACCGAGGGATTCCTCAGATCCGTCTGTTTGGTTGAGTTCTCCATCAGCTGGTTTGGAAGCGCTGGTGCAAACTTCTAGGCCCGAAGCGGCGTGGGCGTCTGCAGTCGTCGTCTGAATCTCGCTCAGCTCGCCACACAGCGTCGAGTTTGCAGAGTGCAGTGTCTCGTTTGGCTCGGTGATGCTGGAGCACTTGGAGGAGGGCTGAGACTCACAGGTTTGGTAATCCTGCGAGTTAGTGGTGACGTAGAGGCTTTGGAGGAAGCTGCTGGAGCTCTGGTCCAACGCCTGAGCCTGCAGCAGGGTGCTGTCAAAGTCTTGTCCAGGGCTGGTGTTGAGGAAATCACCAAAAGCCCCAAATGGCACTGGAGAACACTTTCTAGCATCCTGCTGACCAAAACTAGTGTCCCCACAGGGTGAGTCCCACTCACTCTGCTTCACATCAGGGGAGGAGGTAATGATGTGCAGCGACGGGAGTGTGGAGGAGAGTTCATCATCTGGAGTCACAGGAACCTTCATATCTGTACTGTTATTCACGGACATAACAATCAACTCTTCTATAGAGCTCTTGAACTCATCTACACCTTTCTCTCTACTTTCATTATCGGACTGTGATGAGACGTTGGATTGTAGTTGTAGTTCTTTTTGGTTTGGGATCAGGCCAGGGTGAACCCCATTAGAAATGTTTTGTGTCTGAGCATCAACACCTTCAGTTTCTGTCTGTGTTGTAGTGGTCATGAGCTGCTGAATTGTTAGCACTGGAGACTGTGGTGCCGACACCCCCTCTGCATCATTTGAACCGACCCTTTCATCATCATCCTGCTGCTGAACGACAGTCTGCTGGGCTACATCGAGCAAAGACCGATCATTTGACCCCTCAGTAATGTAATCTTCAAATTCTGTGGGCTTTGACTTTTTATCCTCAACTGGCTCTGGAGACTTTTCGCAGCCCAGGATGCTGCTTTCAAAGTTCTGTGCCTCAGCTTCCTCAGAGGAGGAGGAGGCAGAAAATTTATCTGAAGAGGAAGAAAGACAGGAGAGGAAATCCTCCTCCGCTGAACTGCCAAGACCTGATGAACCAGGATCTGGGGAGCTGCTGCTGGGCTGTGTCGATGACGTGTGACAGGAGGCCTGGTGCATTTTAGAGAAATCATTTGTTAAATCATTTGTGTTAGTTGTTCTGAGAGTTTGATTAGTTTCAGCAGACATGTTTAAAGTGGTGGTGTCAGTCTCGAAGCTCCTGTGCTCTGGGATTGTTTCAAGGAAATGTGCAAATGTGTCAAGATGATGTGTGTTACTGTTGGACACCTGACCGGCGACTTTATGAACCTCAGATATGACTTTTCTGCAAGGTAGATGATGTAGTACTTCATTCATGTTTGTGTTCTGATCAGCGTCTGTTGTGGGGAGTAGTGCTGCCTTGTTATTGCAGTTTTCCAGTGGATGGTCACCGGGTGTGTTCTGCTGTGTCTTGCAATCTGTGGTCAGATCCTCAGGAGACTGCAGCCTGCCTGCTGCAAAGGCTGCAAAGGATTCGTCCCACTCTGAGTCCGGCTCCAGCTCCCCAGCGGACGAGAAAGGGTTGGCCGACTTCTTGCTCAAAGGTTTCTCCCGTTCCGTGGGAAGAGGAGGAAGAGGTCGTTTCTCAAGTTTGACCACCGGGTCACTCTTTGCACCTGTGTCAACGATGGAGTCCTCTGTGGTCGGGTTGTCATGGTTAGTGTTACTCGCTTGCGGAAAGAGCTGAGCTATGGGGGGGCGGGAACTGGAGAGATAGGGCAGAGGAGGCAGTAGAGGTTTTAGGGGCTGAGTGGTCAGCATGTCGTCGTAGAAAGGGTTTTGCTGAATGAGAGAGAAGAAAGGATTGCAGGGGGATATGTGAGGTGGCGTGGTCTGTGAGTGGCAGAAGGGGTTAGTGTGATGCAGTGGAGAAGCTAGAGAGGAAGGAGGCACAGGGGGACCCGGGGGGTGGTGACTAGAAGGCAGGGGTGGTGGGTGGGGGTCAGTGCTGGGCTCTAGTTTAGGTGACACCACCAGGCTGTGAAAGGAAGGGCACATGGTCCTCGTGATTAGTGAGGATTGTTCTCAGATCACACTGTGATCACCTTTTTATACCTTTAGTCCCTGTTTTGATAAATCACTGGCAGTCTTAAAGTCGAAGTCACATTTTTGTTTCCTAATTAAAACAGCTCTCATTAATTTTTTCACCACTTGAGGGCAGCACAAAAAAACTACAAGCAGCTACAACACACATTTATATTATCATTATCCACTAAATTTAATGAACATGATGCCAGGAAATCTCCAGTTTACACCTCTACCAGACACACAGCAACAATAACATTAATCATCGTGTTTCCTGCAGCCTGATACAGTCCAATCGTTTCTTTTCATTTACTTTCCATGAACTCCAAAAGCAAATATCTGGCTCTTCAGCTGCTAAACGCTCCTTTATGTTCACCAGTGGGTCACTAACTGTCTGTCTGCTGGTGGGAACATAGTTATTTATCTGAAAAAAGCTGAACAGCTGCTGCTCCATACAGAGATAGAGAATAAAACTAAGCCGCAGACTGTAAAAAGCTGAAAGATGCTAAAAACTCAGTATAGCTGATTTGAACTGAAGCCTGAGGTGTTATTTTGCTGTAGTTTTCCAATAACAGGTGGTCATCTAATTGTTAATATATTAATGTTAAGCTTTAAAGCTGCTACATACATACAATTTGAAATTTTAGACAAACACCCTTTAGTGGTCGCCGCTAAAAAGACACTGTGATAAATAGAAACATGATAAAATACTGTGTAGACTGGTTAAAATCAACATATAAACCACCTGGATTCTGTATTTTCTTCTACAAATTAAAACCTGATGACACTGGACAATGTCCTATTGTAAATATTGGGCTTTTACTGGTTCTGCAACTATGCAAAAATGGACGATTAAAAACTGTATTTGTCAATCACACATGTTTTCTTATCCCAAAATGAAAACACAGTGCATCTAAAATGTCCATTTCTGTGCCTCACCTGTGTTTTCATTGGCCCATGATGTAGTATTTCCTAAGAAAGGTTGATGCAGCTGGATGTAGTGTAGTGATTACTTAGTGCTACCTCTGCCAACTTGGCACTTCTCCCCCTCCCAAAGATCTAAAAGCATGTGGGTGTGTAGGCTATGAAAACGTATAGAGCTTACAGAGCTGGCACAAAGATATTGGGTGTACTATGTTTCAGAGCAGCTGACCTCTCTTCAATCAGCAGCCGCTTATCAGTCAGATATTGTGTTCACGCTCAGAGTACAAAATTATTATGACACTGTGATTGTATTTTTTGTTTGTTTGTTTTTTTGGTCTTGGTTAAACGAACTGATAAATAAAAATTAAAAACAACTTTTTTAAGTGTGTTTAGAGACCTGATTTAATGAGATATTTCACATGAGACTCCAGTGCAAAGTGTAGCAGAACAAGAGAAAGTACAGAACAGCAGGTGACAACCCCCAAATAAATTACCCACTTAAGAATGTGCTTGTGTTAGAAGTGGAAATAAAATGAGATGGGATTTTGTTCCCTCCCGTGTCCCTGCCCAAACACATAGACACAAAGACAAACCCCACACTGACACACACACACGCACACACATATATATACACACACAAAACCTGTAAAAGAACGAGGATTGTTCCAGCGCACGTCATCATTTCTCCAGTGGAACTGACACTATTACTGAACCATTGTAAAATGTGCACAAAGCTTCAGCTTGATGGAGCTAAATTGAGGAGAGCAGCTCCCCCTCCTCCATCTGCATTGCAGATACCTGCTGTAACCAGAGCCTGAGACCAGGAGGGATGTGTACTGAGCTGGAAGCAGCATCGAGCAGCCATGCTGGCACACAGGAAGTGGAAGGTAAACAACTACTCTCCTCCGAACCACTCAACACAATGCTGCTTTTCTGAATATACATTTTTAAAATAAACCCTCAGGTAACTGGGTACATTTTAAATATTTAGTCTAATATTTAGTCTTTAATATTTAGGTATTATTTTCCTCCAAACAGTGAGGTGTCGTGTATCATAGTACTGTAACAGTGCGCTTTGAACAGATAGCTCAACATTTTAGGAAATTCACTTTCTCCCTGAGACTGAGGGGAGATCAAACTCTGAGCAGGTTCATGAGCATGTTGTGTTCGATCCATATTCATACTGAAATGATAATTAATCACCTGTTTGATGATGCAACAAATGAACTTGTCAGTGTGTGATTAGTCGCCTTTGTGATCACAGTGTGTGTGTCTCACCTGGGTTTGCTGTGCGAGTCCTTTGATCCGAACCATCCCCTTTGTTTCTCCTCAGTGGCAGCGTGGGCCTCCTCAGACCCGTCCTTGGCCTGACTGACTCTCCCGTGGGAGAACAAGTTCCTCCTCTGCTTCTTCCCGTGGTTTTCTAGCTCTGCCGTGGAGGCAGCTTTGGGCAGAACAACCAGTCCCAAGCGCTCCACCTTCTCCTCTTCCCCCTGCATGGGGGCGCTTTGCTCCAAAGCCGCCGCTATGGCAGCCTTCTCCTCCTTGTCGGGTTTGTCAAAAGACCAGCGGCGCCCGTCTCCCACAGGACCTCTGGGGAGGTCCGGGGAGGCCCGTGGGCTGAGGTTCTGTAGAGACATGGAGAGAGGCAAAGACTTCTGCAACAGTCCCAGGCCTAAAGAATCTGCAGATTTTCCTGAGCCTGGGTCCAGGGGCTGGACGTTGTAAGCATGGCTTCCGTTAACGCACACCGTGGGCTGAGGCACTGCTATGGTGATCTCACCGGCCTCATCACCAAACTCACATTTGAGAGAGGACGACTTAGGCGACGTGTTTGCCGTGTGCTCTGCAATATAAAGAGAAGAAGAAGAATAAGAAGAAAAGAAAAAAGAGACAGAGGGAAAATGATGCAGGTAATCAATGACTCCACTGAATTCAATTTGCAGGCAGCAGCTTTAATCAGGTGATAAAACCTCGTCATGGCTTCGACTGGCAATTGTCTCCACAGCAGGACGGGTCACTATCTCCACCAGGCCGACACAGGAGCAGAGTGATTGGAAATGGATTAATTTACCTGTGTGTGATTAATGAATCAGTTCTGGTATAATGGGAACTGTTGCTCTGTGCTTTATAGCACACCCCCACCACCCCACCCCACCCTGCTCTCCATTCAGGTGATTCAACACCTCACACCTCCATCACCAAACATGGCAGCTCATCATGTGGGATTTTCACTTGCATTTCATTTACTCTTTGCAGAATGAATATTAACATATGCTGCAAATGTCTCCTAAATTTATGTTTAAAGCTTCAGTCTGTTCGCTGGTTGTAGTGACACTGTGGTCTTACAGCTTCATCGCATGGACAATCGTGGCCTTTCCCTAGAGTAGTATGTTATATTTACACATGTATTCAACATGAGATGGTGAAAAGTTTAACTGACGTCACAATAAATAAGTTAAATAAAACACAAGCTCTTTATGTGAGTAAAACATATGATACACAGTACAAAGCATTTACTGTATATGGAAGCACAACCAGGAAGTAATTTGACAGTCAATGAATCAATCAATGAGGTCATTATTTGTAAGAAAAATGCCAAAGCTTCGCTGGTTTCAGCCTCTTCATTGTGACTATTTGACGTTTTTATTTGCCATCTATGATGCTAAACTAAATTTTCAATTGTAAAACACAATTAAACTAAATGTTGGACTGACTATAGTATCATACTGTCCCCTTAGTCTCTGAGCTTAGAGGAGCTGCTTTTGTCGTCTTTGCACTTTCCACCTGAAACTCACTCCAAAACACTTTAAAAAGTAATTTGTTTGTAACTCGTGGTCAATTTTAAATCCATAATCTCAAATCTTTTCACTTCTGTTTGTCCCAGTTTTAATTGACTTTGTTGTTCTGTTGGTTATTTGTTTGTTTTGATTGATGTTCTAGTTTTATCTTGTATATTTATTATTTTCTATCAGCTCGATGTTTTTCGAAGGGATTTTCGACCTTTCGAGTTCAATAATCAAAGTTGTTTTACCTCCACAGAGTTTGACAAAGCTCTGAATGGTTTAGTGAGTATGAAAATGATCACAGTCAGCAGATCTCAACTCAACTGAAGACTAAAGAATATTTTGGACCAGACAGCGCTCTCCACCACCGTCATCTGAACACAAAATGATCGAATATCTCAGGGGGCAGTGGAGCTGCTCTGGCTGCATGTAGAGGCCCAAAACTTACTAAAACACTTGATGTTGGCAGTTCTTTAATTTTGTCATCCATGTGTGGTTGTTGCTGAATAAAACAAGGAATTCATCTTGCACTTGCAGCCCTGTGTTACTTCTGTTGAAGATGATAAAGAATGGATGTCTGAGAAAGTGAAATGTACCACTGGGCTAAATGTGCAGTGAGTTAAATAATTAAATATTCTCCAGGAAGTTGGAAGGCAGCTCGTTCTCACCTGGGCTGTTGTCTACTGTCAGGTTGCTGCTGTTACTGGGCGAGTTGGAGAGGTCGGACACCACCACACTGATGCCGGCCGTGGGACTGAGGCTCCCGCCCCGCGACGACGACTCGCTGCTCTCCGAGCCCAGTGACGTGCTGGAACGAGTGTCTGACGACTTCCTCAGCTTCCCTCTCAGGAAGAAGGTCCTCATCTTGCTCCGCCGGGCCTCGCCCCCCTCGTCATCCTCGTAGTCCTCCTCCCCACCCCCATCGCTCGGCAGCCGCTGCCGCATCCGACACAAAGAGCCGTATCCTCCGGGCAAGACGGCAGACGAGGAGTCCTCGTCGCTGGCTCTCCTCTTCCCCCTCATGCGCTCCTTCAGCTTGGTGAAGGTGGAGGTGCCCTTATCCTTCATGACGAGGTCGAACATGCTGGCAGTCAGGTTGTCCCGGGTGAACTGGATGGTGACTTGGATGTCTCCTCGCTCCTTCTCCTTCTTGCCTGTTTTGGAGTTGAGTCTGTACCACCTGCAACAGAAAACAACACATTCACATGAGCTGAGAATACACACCATGAAGAAAGATCATTCTGATTACTGATTCACAGTTGGAGCCATTTATGGTGCAGAAATGTAGATAATGTCTACTTCCAGCTTCTCTAATAAGAGGATTTGCTGCTTTAAGTCAAAGTTTTGCATAATTTTGAACTCAATCATGAATGAAAAGCCTAAAATGCAGCTATAGAACCACTAACAGCTGCAGAAAACTAAAAAATTGCTGAGATGCTGAGAAAAGCACAAAGACGATCTGCAGCTGAAACCCATTCAGGTTTAGGTTCAGGATAAATGTCCCATTGATTTCTTAGTGGGGGTGCACCGATTGCAATTTTCTGGCCGATCACCGATTTTTTAAAAAGCCTGACCTGCCAATTCCGATTTTTGCAGATACCGATTTTTATATACACCTTCAATGTTCAAATCTTATGTTATTGAAAAACAATAACCGTAAAACAATACAATACACACTTTTGAAAACACGGCTACTGCTCTGCTGAGTTTTTGTATTAAACTGCAAATTGTTTTATTCACAAAAACCTCCTGCAAGAGCTTCACTTGAGTCAACAGTTACTTCAGTATGGAGTGGGGTCATGAAGTGATGTGAAAGACTGTATTGTCATCATGAATGGGATTAAACTCTGTGTGTGTGTGTCCTACTTAAAACACAGAGCTGTGTGTGGCCGGACATCCCACAATACCTTGAGGAGGCCTTTTGTTTTGGGACCTCAACAGCAACAGTGCAGTAAAACAATGCTCATGTCTGATTGAACAGTGCGTGTCCTACATTAATGTGACAGAGTCTGACTGGGAGCAGATCACACACCAGCTGTACAGTAAAGGCCTTTTACTAGGCGGGTACTGAGCAGCAGTTCTTAGAAACGCTGTCTACCCGTGGGTGGAGCAGCGCCAACAGTTTCACCTCAGCCTGACTCATGGGAAAGTCTCATCTGCTCTGTTGTGACTGGTGTTTAGAAACTCACACACACACACACACACACACATTCCTGTATGGGCATCATAGTGAGCTCCAGGTAAGTGTGCAGATGGAGTGAGGACCACCCTTTCTGCTACACTTAGAGAGAAGTACTTGTAACTTTCCCCACTAGAAGATCCTGATTCAATGTCCCACCTCAGATTCTTTAAGAAACAAAGTGAAACAATCAGCATTAAAACACACGACTAGTGAAGTGAGGGCTTTGTCATGGGCGCCATTTTGGATTAGTGTATAGCTAGACTATTTGACTTATGTCACTTTTCAAGTCTTTGAAAGGAAATTAGCCAGAGTTCAAAGCCATGTAAAGTCAAATGCAGCAGATGTCGTTGGAAGCGTCAGAACATATCAGTTCCCGGTCCCTGTTCTGGTCCCTGTCTGGATCCCGGATCTGGTCCCGGTCCCGGTTCCGGTCCCGGTCCCGGTTCCGGTCCCGGTTCGGGTTCCGGGACGGGTCCCGGGACCGGTTCGGGTTCCGGTCCCGGTTCGGGTTCCGGTTCCGGTACCGGTTCGGATTCGGGTTCCGGTCCCGGTTCGGGTTCCGTTCCCGGTTCGGGTTCCGGTACCGGTTCGGATTCGGGTTCCGGTCCCGGTTCGGGTTCCGGTTCCGGTACCG
>OMNW01012271.1:134992-179816 GCA_900303245.1 Selene dorsalis | reverse complement strand
AGGGGCGGGGGGGTGTAGGGTGTAGAGTGGGGAAATCAATTTGTCTTTGAGCAAAAGAGCATGAGACACAGAGCTCTTTCCAGCAGTAACCCAAAAAAACTAAAAAAAGAAGGAAAAATTGCCCCGTGTGTTGTTACATGATGGCAAAATTGCCTTACTACAAGCAGGGCGAGTTTGTAAATCGTGCTTTAATGCCTTGAGCTGGATTCCATGGATTTTTTTTTTTTTTTGTCAGTGTGGAAGAATAATGTTTCTTTGTCAGCCTGTGAGATGGATGGTCTCTCTGGTCTTGTGAGCGCGAGTCGTCCCTGTTGCTAGGCCAGCAACAGTCTGTCTTTCATTGGTCATAGTTGTGTTTTATTACTTGCATCATTGGTCGTGTTGTTACTGGCATCACGGCAATACGAGTCATAGGTTGGTTGTTTATCAGTGACCAGGTGGAGAGTCCCCCTGGGATGGAAAGTAGTAGTTTTTCCCTCAAACTTTCTGTTTGAACTTTGTTCCCCTTCTTGCTCGAGAGTTGCCATAAAACTCACATGAAGCACTTTGCTTTGCAGAGTATCAGGGTTTCATCCCATCAGTCAGTATGTAATGTACTGTTTATTGCTTTTCTGTGTAACTACAGTGTTATCAGATTATCGTCAGTGCAGTTTTTCATGGTGAACAGTGTGTTATATTGTATTCTGCCTCTCATCAGCCAAGTCCTCGCTGCATTAGACTCTGTGTCTTCAAACAAGCCCATATAAAGATTTATGAAAATGTTATCCCTCTGAATCCAGACCAGGCCTTTAGTCTCAGCGTGATATTTATCTGTGTATTTGTTTTATCCTCCACCTAATGTCAGTCCTTTGAGCCATGGCTATGTGATTCTGTTGGCCTATCACTTTGCTCCAGAGTCAGATGTCACTATTTGATGTATTGCCCTGAAAGTTTGTACAAACATTTGTGGTCTTCACATGATGATCCCCTGACTTTCCGGCTAGATCCATTGTGAGGCTGACATGTTTGAGTTTGAGTTAAACATCTGAACAGGACAGATAACTGTGAGATTTACCACAGACATTTAGTGGCGCCTGGAGGGCAGAAATTACTGACTTTAATGATCCTGTGATTGTTCATCCAGCACCGCCGTCAAGTCAAAATGTCAAATCTGTTGAATACTTCATTTTGCTAAAGTAATGAACCCCATCTTCACTTTTGCAAAGAGCTAATTGGCAAATACCTCTCTAATTGCTAACTTGCTACTATCAGTCTATTTCAGTATGACCATATTATCATGCATTAGCATAATATAAGCTCAAACAACTGCCACGCCTACAGCCTCACATAGCTGCAAGCATAGCTATTGTGGACTCTTATTGTGAAAACATTACTTTTATTTTGACATCACTGAATATTTGTATCATACACTGTGGTAAAATATAGATATCCAACACTTGTGGGGGTTTTTTTGTCCGTTTTTTTTACATGAGTAGCCTGTAATTTTATACAGACCAATGCACCACAGCCAGCCATACTGAGGGGGGGTTTATGTTGATGTCTGAATGAAGGCAAGACCTGTCAATCATCTTTTCTACAACCTACGTGAAATGACGTCTCTTGCAACCAAGGGCCTGTTGAGTCTTGCCAGACCACAACGAGCAAAATGAAAACTGTGGGTCGGGGAGACCAGGTCTGCCAAGACCTGTCTAATGTGATTTTGCTTGTTTTTGTGACAGTTTGTGTTTCTGCTGGGTGCCAGCGTGTGTGCATATATGCATTGGTGTATCCTAAAATCCTAAAATATAGCCGTTGTTCTCACTGAGTCGACTCTGGTCCACGCGTCCTCCTCTCCATCTTCTTTATCACAAACCTCAGCTGTGAAACTCGTTCTTGTCAGTACCGCTTTCATTTATTCAGATGCTATTTAACTTTTAGGTATGCGCAGTTTCAATTCGTCTACAGTTTGTAGTCAGGACTGCTGCAACAATGAAAGTTATCCTACTCACCAGTCCCCAGATTAGATTTTATTGGTCTTTAGATTAGATTTCCTATCTCAGTGTTGCAGCTCAGTGGAGGCACTTCTTGCCATTTGTTTAAATTTTGTGGGTTCAGGCTTATGACTTCCTCATCTGCTCTTTAAATGGTCTATAAACACATTTCTGCTCTTCCAGAGAAATTTGTTGGAAATGATAGGAAGCGTGATTTAGGTTTTGCTGAAGAACTTGCTGTATTTGTTAAATCTGTTTGTACTTGAGGGAGAAGAAAGTCCTACCGTATATTGTTTTATTGTAGCTTTTGTAATTTTCATCACAGTAAATCATATTTAAGTTAGAATGTACAGAAAGTCCTAATTAACTCTTATTAATTAAACATTCTCTGAAAACCAATCATTTTCAATCATGCCATCAACCTTCCACTTTAAATGCAGCTGTTCTCTGAGCAAAACATCTTGTGGAGTACTGAAAAGTTTTTATTGACTTGTTTTTGATTGTACTCAACTTTATATTTTTGTAACTGCCTGGAGAAACTGAAGAAGCGAAGTAGTCTAAATCTGCAGCTCCTGACCACAGAAAAGTCAGCTGACAAGCCTGTTAACCACGAACGCCATCCAGGTTTCACTTACTCCTCAGCTCTTCAGGAAATATACCTGAATCACGTGTCTATCATATTATTAACATTGAATGTACAGTAGGAATTCAGAACCTGTTTTTAATGATGGGGACTGATCGGGATTGGGAAGAATTGACCCCTGCAGATATAAAGTCAGACTTTTTTATTTCATGAACCAACTATTTTTTCGTGGCCTTCTTCCTCATAATATTATGACTTGGGCAAACACCAGTGTGGTTTCGGTCTGCCTCGGTTTACTGTTACATTAGCAAAGCAGACAAAAAAAATCAGTAATTATGTCTAAACACTTGACTCCATAAAAGTGAAGTTACTCACATCACACAGTAAGCTGGTGAGTGAAAGATGGCTCCACTTCAAAACTGTGACAAATTCATATTTTGTCAATTTGGAGAATTTGTATTGTGTTTTGACCGAGATCTATACAAGAGGTGCACTCTCCAGGCACAGCTGAATCAGCTGGTGCAGGGTGAATTGGACCCTGCTGACCACAGAGGGAGTGAATTCAAAGCATGAAAACTATTGAAATGACCTCAAAAAAATGAAACTGTGTCAGAAAAACTTGCCCTGGGATGCACAAAAGGATGTTCCTGCCCTGAATATCTCAGTGGTACAAATGAGAAACATGACAGTACATAAAACCCAGATTGATGTTACATGTGCTCGGACTCTGCATTGAATTCAGTCATTCAACATCACCCTCTTGTGTGAAACCAAACGGTGTCGAGCCAATTGGATTTTCCTTCCATAAGTCTCCACAGAAACTCAGCTATCGTGTTGCTGTGTTGTGTTTTCGCCTTTTCGCTGTGCATCCTGCTGTGATTGCGCACATTTAAACAGTAACATGTGAGAGGCTGGGTTTTGCTTCATGCCTGATGGTTCTGCTTTTGGCAAGCAGGGCAAAGTGCAATGAGAGGCATTTCATTCAGTTAGAAAACATCATCACGACATTATAATTAAAAGTTCTGTGCTTTAGCCAGTAACCCTGATTGATAAGCAGCCCTCAAGCACCTCCTTGAGACTGATCAGAGATGAAGTCAGCGTAATATTAAACAAATTGGCATGTGGTCTCACGTGTGCACTTTACTGGATATTTTACAGCGGACAAGTATCGCCTAATCAGAACTGATAATTCAAGCTTTTTCCCCGATAATTGCCAATTCATCATGGAGCGGTTTGATACTCAACTCTCAGTCTGAGGTGAGCAAATCATGTACCTGTGGTTCACAATGAGATCGCAGCGTTACCTAGTAAGCTGGCATGATAGAAAGCTCTTACAGTATACGTACCCAGTGGGGAAACATTCTCTGTGGTAACACAATGATCTGAGAAGACAGTGAATCCCAGCTTAGGGCACGTTCAGGAACACTGCTCAAACCTGTATTAGATGACAAGTCAGCCGCACGTAACCGGGCAAGAACTAACAGGAAATCAATGTATCCAGCCACCTGTCCAACATCAATACAGTGTCTCACTTTCTTGCCATGAAGCTGCTCATCTGGCTGTTTTTCCTCCTCCTGTCTCACTATCCTTTTCTTTCAGTCTCTGCAGTGTGCTTCTTTGAAAGCCACAGCATCTCTATTTTAAGGACTTCTTTTGTTTCTCTGCTTTGTATTCAAACGATCAGGCTCGCACAGGCAGGGGGATTCAGCTCAGAAGACGAGCGGCACGGTTGGATGAGCGGTGGCGAGCTGGCTTTTGGAGTCAGATTTCTCCCTAACCAGATCTTTACGAGGTGATGACAGCTGGAGGAATGCATCTCTAATTCCCCTAACGCTGGTCATGTGACCTCAGGGCTCTGTTACCTTCCACAGCAATTTGAACAGTCTGGGTGGTCAGAGGCGGAGGGAAATCATCTTCATCTATGAGCTGACTGTTATATAATCCATACCCGCATTATGTTTTGATCTCATTCAGAAGTAGTGTGTGTTCGCAAGAGCACAGGTTTGCTAACGTACCCTGGAACCCTTCGGCTGTGTGTGGCCCTCCCTTGTGGCCAGCGTAGACTGAACTTCCCAGCAGCAATGAGTATAGCCAGTGACACATTTCTGTCTGTCTTGTAATGTAAAGTGGGCCAGTTTTTTTGCAGCAGAGTGGGCCAGGTTTGACTTCCAGGACTTGTCATGGCAGAGAGCTTCTTCTTACAGCAAATCCTTTCTATCTGCAGTCAGAGGTCTGGCAAAGACACTGGACACCAGCGTATGTTTACTTGTCCCTGGTGCTTTGTTACTAAGCAGCGTGCAGGTATTGACACTTGTTTTAATGTCTTAATCCTTCTCCAATGTGTGTTTACAGTACAGTCAGGCTTGTTTCTGGGGCTGTGTTGCCGACAACTCTCACTGTAAAAAATAAAAATAAAAAATGGAAGCACACTGAAAGCAGCACCATGATTTAACATGTCCTCATTAAACCTTTGATGGATCCATCATTAGCAGCTTGTGTTGTGCTGTCCTGTGGTAAAAAATCCTAAGATTTCTAAAGAATTAACTGTAAGGATGAATTTAATGTAATTTTGGCATTAGTGATTTTAATATTTCCCTAAACCTGTGTTTCTATAGGCTCAAGGAAGTACAGAAACAAGCAAATAAAGAATATATACCCCTTTGTGAAACTGGAAAAATACAAAACATGTAACACAGAATACTTGGATTTTATTTATGGAAATTATATTTCAGAAGTCATTTGGTCTTGGGGGCAAAAATATTAGTTGACCAGTTAAGCCAAAAGCCGCTGAGCTGCTGAATCGGATATGAAACAAGTTTTAACTGAACCAGTCCGTGGGGGGTATATCAGAGGAAATATTGTGGACATTCAGGTTCATAGTGTTAAGGGATTGTGTTCAGATACAAAGTACAGCATCAAAAAGGAACAACCAGATCCATCTTTACACACACCTACAGTATATGCATGAAGAGCAATTTATGGTTGAGTATATTATGGCATTCTGTAGATTCAGCATTTCAGCCCCTCACATACACACAGATTTACTAAGGTGCTGTTTTAGCTGCATTTGATTGTCGTGTGTGATTGATGAGCTGTCTCATTCAGCCCCAGGGCTGCGGTCTCGAGATATACAGGCTGCACACACATTTGATGGCCCTTTTATAAGATTGTCTGAGATGGCAGATAGAGTCACTCCCGTAGGTCTGAGCAGTGTACTGTGGATAACTATATACAAGAGCCGTCTCTCTCTATGTCTCTGTCTCTCTCCTACGCATTTGCACACACTGTTTTTCTCCTCTATCTTGTTATTCTCTGTCTCGCACTCTCCCTCTCTCTCTCTATCGCATGCACTTGTGCACACCTCCACTTGCAGAGAAACAAACGCACAAACAGACAGTGGGTTGTAAGCACATGGCATTTGTATACATGCGTTGGGTTTGAAGGTCGGCTGGCGAGGCAGTGATGGAGCGGAGCGTCTTTGCTGACAGGCCACAAAGGCAGCGTGGCACCGGGCAGAATGGGCAGCGGGGGCTCACAGCAGAGGAGGGAGAGTAAACTGTAAACCGACACTTAGGCTGAATGGAGTTGTTTGTCACTGTGGGTAGCAATTACTTGGACTGGCCTGGCTTTGAGTAAACTCCCTGATCAGAAGGGTGCCCCTCTGCCAGGCCAGGAGAGGGAGGGGGGGGTGTTGATACATTCTGCGGCCTGGTCCTCATGTTTGAACACACTCAGGCTGAGCTTCCACCTGTTGACTCTTCCCTGTGTCTGTGTTTGTGCAGGCAGCACTAAAAGCACCAGCATCTCCGACCTAACAGCTCAGATTAACATAAGTCACAGGTTACTGAGATGTGCAGATAAGGCATGGCACCGGGTCGCGTGTAGTGCTACAGCAGCGCTCATTGTACCTGCTGCAGCTTCACACAGGATGCAGCACAGCAGCAGCTGCAGAAAGAGGAACTAGCACAGGCTTTCCTATCACTGGGGAGGAATCCACATGGGTGACTTCATAGAAAAACAGATCACTTCAGCAAAAACAGTAATAACTGCACCAGAATGATTACCTTTGTAAAATTAACCATTTTACCATTTTAAATGTTTTAATCAACATTTAGAGGCAGATTTTAAATTTTTTTATTTATAACTATAACCGAAAAGTAAAAGAAATCTTATTTTCATTTATTTACTGAATGAAAGGTGCAAAAAATCCAAGTTGGTCCTTTTCACGTGAGCTGTGTGCTTGTCCCCTCTCCAGTCAATTACCTGTAGACATTCATCTTATCATGGGTTTGCCTCTAGCCCATTCTCTTCAGTTGCACCAAGACTGAGAGAGCAAATATGAAGCAGTCGACTGTGAACGACGGGTACAGTAAGCTGCGTGGGAGAATTTGCACTGTGATCTTGACATCCACGCATCAGTGAAACTTGTGGGCGCAGGGAGGACAGCTTTTGAAAATGTCAGTTCCCCTTTCTATATTTATCCCCCCAACCGCAGCCCCCACCTCCTATGCTTTGTCACCCTTTTATTTCATTTGCGCGCCACTTGTGCTATGGCTTTGATATTTGGTGTTGAGCCATCCAAAGGCAGATGAAATATCTCTGACAGAAGCTCTGTATCTTTTTCACCTCTGTTACAGTAACTCTCAGCTAGGTCTTTGTTCACTGCTGCCCTTCCTTATTTATTTGCATCATGTCTCAAGAATATTTGCCATGGACACAGGCAATCAAACATAGTTCTTAAAACTCTGAAAATACAAATACTGTACAACTGTAATAACTGGGTTTACACAACCATTGCAAATTGTTAATGATATATCAGCTCTGTGCATGGTATCACTTTCCAATCGGGAACTCTGTTCAGGCCTGGGTTACTTTCCATAATCACTACCCAGAGCAACCCTGGAGACATGACTTCCTGGTAGCCTTCCTCATAATATACATAACATTTACTTTGCCGCCAATAAAGACAGTGGCGCTTATTAATGCTCCAGCACCATGGAAAAGGAAAGGATAATGAGAGTGTGTTGCGAGGTTGAAATTGAGAACTAAATGGAGAGAGAGTTGCTGCATAGAAGGAATAGTGCATTTCTGTGTGTCTCTGAGAAACAGAAAAAAGACAGGCAGAGAAAACTCCTCAAGATAAAAAAAAGAAAAAAGAAAAAAAGATGCTGAGTGAAACAGAGGGTGGTCAGTCTTTCAGTTTTACAGGATCAGATAGCCTATCTGCTGAGGATACATCGATTGGCATTAACAAAAGACTAGCATGCTCGACTCCATTAGCTGACTGGTTGGTTGAAAGGCTAAGACTGCACTTTACTAACTATTGCATCGGTTTGTGTAAAAATAGATGTAATATGTACAGTTGAGAACCTAAGCATAGGTTTAAGCCTGTTTTGCTTCGTTGAATTCATGCTAATACACTGCTAGACCTGCTCATCGAACATCATTACTTGGCAACCTTGATATTTCCTATTTGTGAATTCAGTTTTATCCAGTTTCACATGTGTTCAGTCAGTTCAGTTTAAGGTTCTGAATTAAATGTGGGAATATTTTGTTCTTTTGAAGCCCTAGCAGCTCTAGGCTAAAGGGGTTGCCAGTCTTGGGACTACACATGTTAAAGGCCTTTGTGACTAGTATACGTGATGACACTTGAGTGTTAGCTGAGGCTGAAGACTACAACTCTGAAAATGAAAACGGTCTGCTCCTGACCTCTGCTTGAGGCTCAACCAACCCTACATTACATTGAAGCTACGCTAGTCGCAACTAGCATGAGTATCTTCAGACAAACTGTTGGTAGTCTTTGCGTATACAGGCGCTAGGTTTTGACAAGGAAGAAGAATGAGTGGCTTTGCATACCATCTCTGTTAACATTTGCTCATCAGCACTAAAGCTAACGTGCAGCTGTGGCTACAATGAACTGAAATGCTGACTAATGCTGGAGCTGGATTAAAATTAGGGATAGTTATAACATGTATTCTCAAAGGATAAGATGAAAATGTGTCCCAAATTCATGAAACCCGTTCAGTTGTGGTAGACCACCCAACCAACATTGCCGTCCCTGGAACCACAGTTGTAGTGTTGTTGCTCCAGGGGAGGTTAAACTTTATGTCACAGGATAAGATGTGTTTTGAAAGTTTGGGGAAAGTTTTATTTTGAGGTCGATTGTGAGAAAAAAATGATGATCCACTTATATTTACTTGTGTAATAACTGGATTTTGAGGTTTTCCATGCTTGTCCCAGATGACTCACTGTACTTTGTTCAATGGCTGTATTCTTTGCACCCAGTTTTTTCTGTCCAAATAAATGCAAACAGATAGAAAACCATTGAGCCAGAATGGCTTTTATACACTAGGTGGGCTCCCCATTTTAAATGGATCTTGTTCCTATCATAATACCACAGTCATGTGGACAGAGGGGGGTCAGTTTACAAGACCACACGTCTGAAATAATCTGCCCTCAGAACAGAGGGAACCTTCTCTGAATACTCCCATATTTGCCCATTTTACTGCCTGTGTCTGCAGTTTATGGGATGAAAGTCCAAAAATATGTCATCTGTATGGTTGTGTGTAAATGCGCAAACCACTCATTTGGTCTAAATTATAGTCTGTGGCCGCTCCAAAACAAAATGAAGTTTCTTATAAAGCATGATGTTTGCATTTTAGGTGTTGCTTGCCTCTGCATTATATATTTTGTATGTGCGTGTGTGCTACATGAAATTGCCTCACGTGACCATACCACAGGGGAGCCCTTGTTTTCATTTACTGTAAGTGAGAGCAGCTTTGCATAATGTAAGCTTGAAGAGCATATGGTTGCCAGTTGTTATAGCATCATCACACGGTGCGCCTCCTGTTTTGATTAAAGTCTTGAAAATATTATCATTTCTGTTATTGCTTGCAAGGCAGTATAACTTATCACCTACTGTATCTCCAGCTTCTAACCAGACTGTGTGTCTGCAGCCAGCTCCCAGGCCTTGCTAATCGTTACGTCTGTGTAGAGCAACTTTCCTGTCAATCATCGCCACAGTGGCAGTTTTGTTCCCAGGCCTCTGCTCCCCCCCACCACCTTCCCGTCAGAACCCCTCAGTCTGAGAAACAGAGGACAAAGGGATGACGGATGGGTGAAGGTCCCTCACAGGGAAGTACAGTATAGAAGGTGTGCGCTGTAAAGGGTGACAATGAGCACATTCAGGCAGACACAATACAGTGCCTCGGCCAGTGAAGCCAGCAGCCTGTGAGAGTAGCCCAGCATCAGGCCGGCACAGTCCCCTGCAGCAGTCAGCCAGCAGGCACACGGAGCCAGGGGTAATCACCAAGTCGTGAACAACACTCCTATTGACTGGAACCAAATAAAATAAGAGGAAACACAGAGCCAAGGCGAAAGAATATGGGGGCATCTGGACAATATAGGAATGGCACATGAAGAAGAGGGGAGGAAAACAAAAATGAAAGAGATTTGATAGAGAGTAAATAAGCAAGTGCAAGGTAGAGGAGGTTAAAAAACGAAAAAACAATCAGAGAAGTAGAGAACCATCTCTTCCTTTCTATCCTGTCATCTGGTTATGAGCCCCACCAGGCCACCACGTGTCGCTGGCCTGTGAGGATCCATGCTCCCTCTGCCTGCCTTCTGATCAGCAGCCCAGCCATCCGCTCGTTCTATGTGCTGGCTCGTCACTGTGTGAGTGTGTTTATTTTAGAGTGTGTGACTCACACTTCCTGTGCTCTGCCAGTGAGGCAAAGCTCTATGGAACAGCAGGACCTCCGTTCATTCTCAATTCTCTCTTTCTCTTTCTCTTTCTCTCCCTCTCTCCCTCTCTCGCTGCACTGCTGATAGGCCTAGCCTGGGTTCTGCGTAATGCGGGGGCTTGCTTGAATGGATGCCACTCTGGAATTCATTTACAGATGCAGCACAGTGTAACTCCAGCAGGAACTGGAAGGTGTACGTAAAGAGACACGTTCAGTTTGGCAGAGGGTTTGTCTTTCAGGGAGAAGCCTGGAGGGTTTTTTTTCTCTTCCTTCACAGCACGCACCACTACAATGAGAAAACTTTTCCGATAAGGTGGTGATAATTGCAAGGTATTGCCTCCGGGGTTCTGTGTTGCAGGGGAAATCCCCCCCGTAAGACCTGTTTGTAATCCTATCTATCAGCAATGCATCACCACCACCACCACCACTAAATTTCCGAGTTGAAGTTAGCAGCAGTCGACGTTAGGTGCATGTCTTTGGTTTCACTGCCGTGGTTTGTCATGCACTTCGGTTGCATTGGCAATAAGCAACATGGCAACTGATGCTGTTACTGTGGCTCTACAGACAATGATTGAAGCAATTTTTGCAATTTTTTTTTTTTTTGATTACTAATGCTACGTGATTATGACTTGCTTTCAGTTTCCTCCTGCTACTTCATCTCCTTCCTCCTCTCGTTACATTTGTACAGTGGAAACATTCATTTAGTATCTTCCTCTCTCCCTCTCTCTCCATCACTCCTTTTTTTGCCTCACCGCCAGCCTCTCTCTCTCTCTCTCTCTCTCCCCCTCTCCCTTTCCCTCTCTCTCGGCAACACACCCACTCAAACAGTCATATCCGCTCTCACTCTCTGGCTCTCCCTACTTGTCTCACAGTGCCTGTGAAGCGTCTCTGAGGGGGAAGACCAGACTGCTCTGTCAGGTAATCTAAACTCTGTCTGTTTCTCTCCCTCCCTCTGCACCTCCCTCCCCTCACTCTCTGTCTCTCTCTCTCTGTGCTCCTCTCTCCCCTCAATCTTCTTCCCCTTTTCTTTCCCTCCTTAACATTACTTTAGTTGTCAGGTGAAGCAAATTAGTCATATAGTTATTGCAGCTCGGTTCTACTCATTGGGAATACATTGAATGGTTTATTATTGCAAAAGTTATCATTTGGCACATTGTAATGTAGAGCCTTAGCACCCAATGGAGTATTTTGTCGGTTAAAGACTTAAAGTTTCTCTTAAAGGTCAGTGTCAGAGACTGTTTTCACTGGTTTCAGGACAACATACCTGAGATGTTTTAGCATCCCAGAGGGTATCACTGAACTGTATGGGCATTTAAAGTTGGTAAGAGTCTCCTCTGCAGTTCAAAACTCTGTTTATGACGTTTATTTTGTATCTGTTCTTGAAGTTGTATTTCGCAGAGTTTATGGAAATTTTGGGGATTTGTTTTTGTGATCAGAGGTTCTGAGGTTAGTTCTTCTCCAGTCACAGGTAAAGTGAGGAGATTTGGACTCTATAATTAAAGCTGTCAAACTCTGTGACCACATAAAAAAGGTCATTTCCATCCATTAAGTTCTTGGACACAAAAACACAGCAACCTGCAATTTAGTCCGAGTTGTGGTCAATTTGTTTTTTCTGTTGATTATGTCACCAAAGGAGCAGATTTTCCTCTGTCAGGGGTATTATTAAAAACTCTTGAGTGCAATCTGCTCCGGCCGCTGAGGTGTGTATTATACTCGACTCCCTCATGCCACTCGTGTTTGATTTAAAGGCCGGTTATTGACCTCCAGTGCACTAGCGTGTATTTAATCTAAGTGAACAGTGCGACGGTTGTGAGCTGCCAATCTTATCAAAGCCCTGTGAAATCCTTCTCTACACCATCTCAACTTGGAGTTACAGCGATCCCGATGCATCCCGCACAGAGCTGAGAGAGAGTGAGTGAGAGCTCTGGTATGTGGTGTTTTTTCAGACGGCGTCCTCCTTGGCGCGCGGCTCCTACGGACAGCAGTGATATTCCTGGGTGAGTGTGAGTCTTGGCCTCTGAGGTTTTATGCTCTATCTAGCGTCTTGTACTGCCGTCTGGGTTGCTTTTTTGCAGTCATTTACCAACCCAAACTGTTTCTCCCCATTGTTCTTGGATTGGTTAATGTTGCTGTCTAGGATTTGGGGCCTAAGTTTGATTGACAGCTCTATTTTTGTTTTTTTGTTTTTCTGGTGGTGGTGCTGATGTGGGAAAGATTGTCAACTTTCCATATACTTTGACAATTCTGCCTCCTCTACAGTATCAGATGTGTTGTGTTGTCTCCAGGCAGCGCTGAAGGTTTTCATCTGCTGTGACATCAACGTGTTGTCAATCAAAGGAGGTTAGATGTCAAGGGTCATGCCAGCCTGTCAATGCATGCATGCAGAGGCCAAGCATTTCCCCCTCCTCACTTCCTGCTGCCAGTGTGTGTCTGTAGTCAGAGAGGATGCTGGGAGATAAATTTAGACCTCCAGCTCCCTCTCCATCTGCCGTTGCCCAGAGTAGGCTGGTTTCCATGGGAACTTGCACCAGGCTACCGCCAGTACAAGAGAACGGGGAGAGAGAGATGTCTGTGTGTTTGGGGTGGGGGGAGTAGGATGAGGGTACAGTATGACAGCAGATATTTTAAAAAGCACTTAAGAGGGTTTATCTGTTCTCAGGGCACAAGGTAATTTAATGTTTAGCCCATATTTTTATCATTACTGTCATTACCAGCTGCATGAATACATCTGGGTATTGATGAGGAAATGAAGACTAAGTCTGCCGGCCACACTCTCCTGTGCATGATAATGAAGTTTTAACTGTAAAACTGCTGCAAAGCTCCTGTGCTTCTTATTGAGCAGGAGCTGAACTAAATGTTTGTTTATGGGATATACACTTTTAGAAGTATAACTGCTGGGCTTAATAGACCCAGCCAAGATGATGGAAGGAGACTGTGTGTGTGCATGCGAGAGAGAGTGTGTGAGCGCCGACGTGTGTCAGGGCTCCCTTGGGTACTTGCATCAGTGTCTGTTTCTGCTGACAAAGCCCCTTTGCATGTTCACACATGTAAACACGGACACACACTCTCACACACGCACCACACACTCTCATATCTCTATTCACATTCTTCACTCATCCTGTCTTCTTCTCTCTGTGAACCAGTTGTTAATCACATTTTAGGCACCAACACCCGAAAATAGTTAACACAACAAATCACTGCATGCATTATGAGACTGTTGTGTGAATTATCATACACTGGTTCTTACTGAAGGTGGACGACTGGGAATTGTAGGAGCTGGGGTATGTCTGATCTGTCACCTCCTAGCTCTGTGGTTTGATCTGACACCTCCTGTCATGAAGAATACAACACCGTCTAACAGCTGCATCAGTGACTTCCTGCTCGCACCTCAACCTAAAAATATAGCAGGGTGAAGAACGGCCTTGCCCCGCCCTCTTTGATAATGTTAGACAAATTTGCATAACTGGTGTGTATCAACAGAGGTCTTACAATTTCCTCTTGTTAGCAGTTGTTTCCTGAAGGTGTGTATTTGAGGCTGCTGGCACTGAAGTGCTGTGTGTGACATGCACTGTTGATAACAAGTCATCCCCACGGAATGTGGACGATGAGAAAGGAAAACCCCTCGTCAAACAGCAGGAGGATCGGCTGAGTGGAACCAGCGTAGGTCACCTCAGGGCACTGCAGCTGATTGGCTGGTCAGGGCTGTCAGAGTGGATTTGGCTGCTGTGTGTTTGTGGGTATTGCTCTCGGGAGAGTAGTACTGTACGCTGTATGTGTGCTGTAGGGTGTGCGTGTGTGTGTTTTGGCTTAATGTAGGCATTCCTTTCCCTCATCTTCCTGGCAAGGCCCTGACTGTGTGTTTCCCCGCTCAGAGCTGGCAGTCTAGACTGCCATGAATAATGTAAGCAGTGCTCTCCCTCAACCTTAAAACCTTCTAATCGCCCTGTTTAAGGGCTGCATCAGCAGCTATGCCAGAGATCATTAAACTTACACTCTGATCACCAACTACATGAACAAAGACATTTATTACAAAGGGGCTGAGGAGGACAATTTGTCTTGCTCTCTGTACTTTCCTTCCTGCTCAGTCCTTCTGTTTTCTATGCCGGGCATCATCCCTCTTTAACAGTCAGACCTCACTTGCTTTTTACCCATCTTTACCCACATCTACTTGTGTTTTATCTACTGTTTCTTTATGTCATGTCACCTCTCAGTCGACAATACAGAGAAGGACAACACTTTTAAGGTTTCTCCTCTATAAACTACATTATTCCCTTCACCACATGTAACACTGCAGAGTAACATGCGTCTCTGTGGCTCCTCAGCTCAAGACAGAGAAGTCTTCAGCTGCCACTACATACAAAAGTCTTCCTGTGCAGACAGCTGAAAACAGAGAAGTGAATTTTAATGGTGTTGATTCAGTTTGTTATGCTGCCTAATTGCTGAGTGGTGATGGTGTTAGTCTGCTGTAATCAAAGGGCTGGTCTGCTCGGGGAAACGCACACTAAACAGATGATCGGCCCTAAACAGATGTGAGGGAACGTGGAGATGGAGCCGAGAATATGTCAAGTTGTTTCTGAGAGGAAGAGTGATTCTCTTTCCATTTTTTTTTACCTCCACTGTAAACTGGCTCTAATGAAGGCTGACTGTGCAGTGTTTTTTTTAGACATATGGAGGGAGCAGTGTGGCAGAGTGTGGCTCATTAAAAAAAAAAGAAAAAAAAATTGTCACTGCTGCCTTGCCACCGCTGGCACCTTGAGGTGCAGTTTTCTGCTGGGCCTGTTTATTCAGCCACTGGATCACTGCTTCAGTCTTTTCTCTCTACCACACCTCCTCTAACTTCATCTTGCACTCTGTCTTACTCCCTCTCCAAATCCATACATCTAATGGATGGCTATAGAATGCCTTGGTATTTTCTTTCTCTCACCTCCTCATAGTCAGTTTCTGCAGCAGTGCAAAGCAATAGGAGCCCACCCTCCATTTTCTGTCTTCGCTTCTGGTTTGTTCCTGGTGCTGTCAGAGATGGTGCATGCTGTCTGCACCATCACAGAGATCTACAACTGCCTGGTGAGCGCACAGGGTATCCTCCTTCAGTAAGCACTGATCTCCAGAGTCTGACAGAGTCAGGGGGTTGCGAGCAGACGATGATTGATACTCTGGATGAGCCTTTGCCGGGACTGTCAGCGGTCGGGCATTGCTGCTCAGTGAAAATGTTATGTTTGCCCCCATCCATTCTCAGAATGTGTTTTGATTGGCTGCAGTACAAGAATCTCTTGTCTCGAGTTGAGACAGAGTGCAGGATTCATAGTAAGTGGGAAATATTGTAGAACATACATCTTGATTAAAGAAGAGATTTTATTGCCTCACATCTAAGTCTAAGTCTCATGATGATCAGCTATACTCATAAACACAGCTTTCTTGCAAGTGCGTGAGTGGCCAATATTGCGATTTTGATGGAGAGTTTCACAGTGCCCTTTCACAACAGGCACAACAGACAATCGACCACTTTCGTCTTGGCCCTTCACAAACACTGCACCCTGGTGGTTATATATAACAGAAGAGTGTGCATGTGTGTGTTGGGGGTGGGGGGGGTGGTGGGGTACAGGGTGGCTGAGACCAAGTTGCTGTCAAGTCCTCTTATTCTCCAGAAAACAGCTCCCCTACATTTGCCCCCTTCAGCTTTACTGCCAGATCAGATAAACACAGGCTATATTTCCAGCATTTGTTATGACTCCTTGCCCTGACACTGTGGTCTCCCCTGTTGGTGCCTGTGCTGTGGATGGTGCCTGGCTGGCCCTTAGCTGCTCTGACTCCTGCAGAGTTGGCCAGTCATGGGTCAGATTTGTGTCACACATGTCTCTTTTGAATGGAGGCCTTGATTTTCAGTTTTATCCTACTTTTATGGAGATTCACAAGTTTGTATATTGTATGTGGATACACACCAGATGATCATCATGTCTTTTCAAAGTGTTACAATAACAGAATCATCTGTGCCTAACATTTCAAAACACAGTTACAAACCAGGACAGATGAGAGCTGTTACATGTTGCTGTTGCGGTTACTTTGACACACCATTCATCATAACCCTGATTGTCATCGAAACATATGTGGGAGCAATTTTCAAATAGTTTGATAAATAGACACCAATGATTTTGGCCCTCTACTCTACCAACATAATTCTTTCTCAGACTGTCAAGAGGTCTATGTCATCATCACAAGGCATTGTGAGTTTTCTGTCTCTGAGGACCCAGTAATGAGCCATAAGGTTGGCTGAAGACAGCAGAGCAGAACCTTTCTTTATTATATTTCTTTGTTTTATTGCTTTTGTTGAGGAAAATATTTGTATTTCAGTTGTTATTAGTGCAAAGTGATGAAGAAAAATGAGAACTGTCCTTTGCCATACATCCTTGTGACAAAACATTATTAGAATATCTAAAGCCATGTATTAATATGTTTCCACTGTAATGACTCAGTACTTTTTCTTTTTTTTCTTCTCTGGTCCTGCAGACGCATTCAGAAGCTGAACGGCTAAGGCTCTTGACAACTAACAAAAGAGATGCAGAGAAGACCTTGGGAGGGCTGTTAGAATGGCTGAGACTGGACAGAAGCAGAGCTGCTTTGTACAGAGAGATGATCCATGTTTACCTGCATCCATGCACCTTCAGGGCACCTTTTAATGATGCCTCACTTGGTCCTCTTGAATAACCTTTGGCCCAAACTGCAAAAGGCCCTCCGTTTTGATTTACAACCCAGTCTGTTCCCCTGACTCTGATCTCTCTGCTGTCATGCGGTAAGCCCCATGAGGCTCCAAGAGCCCTTCCTTGCATATCTGTGAGGCCTCCTCCCCACTCTATGGAGGCTGAGCCCAGCCATCCGGCTGATGAGGAGTGCTCTGGAAGGCAAGAGCAGCAGCATGTGACAGCTGAATCCTCACTAGGATCTTGTCCACCTCAGCAGCCCCAGCAGCCTCCAAATCCTCGTCCTGTGCACAGAGCCTTGGGCCGCCTGCAAAACCGTCAGCCCAAACGCACCGACCTTCTGCTTCGGTTACAGCAGCAGCAAGCAGTAGCATGGCAGCATTCAGACAACCCAGGTCCCTCGGGAGGCAGCTTCTTCTCTTCAGCTTCTTCATCAACTTCATCCATCCGCTCTACTTCCTCCACCCGGGGTGAGCATGGTCATGGGGTCCCATCTCAGTCCAGCCAAGAGGGCCAAGAAGGTGTCAGCTCACCTAGAAAAGGGGAGAAAAAACCCCCAAAACCAGGGAAATATGTGTGCACTTACTGTGGCCGTCCATGTGCCAAGCCAAGCGTTCTTCAGAAACACATTCGCTCTCATACAGGAGAAAGACCCTACCCTTGTGCCCCCTGTGGCTTTTCTTTCAAAACCAAGAGCAACCTGTACAAGCACCGCAAGTCCCATGCCCATCGCATAAAAGCAGGCCTGGCATCCAGTCGTGATGAGCCCAGTTTGAGTGGACCAGAGGGCAGTGGTGTTGGAGAAGACCCTGAGGAACACACAGAAGGAGAAAGCACTGAGTCTGAGGACGAGACGGGCCGACACAGAAAGTCCTCCTCCAAGGAGATGTTGGGCCACCAGAGGAAAGGTGGTAAGGAGTCGCTGGGAAGTTCAGAGGAAACCCAGAGGCCTGAAGACTCCCAGGCTGTCAAACAAAGGCTGGCACTGAGGCTTAGTGAAAGGAAACGTGGACCCATGGCTTCTCCAGATGACCCTCCTTCCTCCCTCTCCACCTCATCTTCTTCTCTAGGCCCTGGTAGTAAAGGCAGCACAGAGTCTGGCTACTTCTCTGGTTCAGGCAGCACTGACCTGTCCCAAGTTAGCCCTCCCAGTGCCAGTGCCAAAACTTATGCAGAAATTATTCTGGGGAAATATGGTAGACTGGGAGGGCAACAGCGCACCCCTCATCAGCAGCAGCCTCACTCTTCACTTTCCTCATCCTCAGGAATGGAGGAAAAGACCATTCCTTTCGGTGTGCCCAAAACCCAAGTAATAGAACACATTACGAAGCTCATCACTATCAATGAAGCAGTAGTAGACACCAGTGAGATTGACAGTGTAAAGCCCAGACGCTCATCTCTGTCCAGGAAGAGCAGCATGGAATCACCTAAATTTACCGCCCCTAAAGATACCTACACATTCGATCCCAAAGGAGAAACCCCTGGACCCAGTGGTTTGAGGCACCTCCATAATCCTGAGGCTGATCCAGCAGGTACCCAGGAGCTCTCATCAGTGCCTCTGCTCAGAAGCCACTCAATGCCATCATCAACCAGCCAAGGGGAGCCCTCTACCTCTGGGACCATGTCTCCCAGAGGTTACCGTCTCTGCCAGTCATTTGATGAGCAGCAAGCAGTGGTGGCAGAGATGAGGGTCGGCCATGCCCAGCGTATGCTGAGGCGCCAACCTGCCATAGAGGTCCCCCTGGGAGCTGAGGTAATGCTGGAGGAGTCTGGTCCCACCTCCTCCCCCTCTGCCAGAGGCACTGAACTAGCCAGGCAGCCACAGCAACAGCAGCAGCAAAAGACTTCCAGCCTGTTTGAATGTGAAGCATGCAGGGCTCGCTTCCAACATAGCGAAGGCTACGAGGCCCACAGAGGTGTCTGTCCAGGACAGCAAAAACTGGAACAAGATAGTGGAGATGTGAGAAAACCATGTAGGGAGGATCGCCCGCAGATGATGATGCACTACAAGTTTCGGGCACTGGCAATGGCTGTGAGGAAGAGGAGGAAAGAGGAGAGCCTGGAGGAGGACCCTCCCAGCCCGGGGTCTGTAGCCATGTCAGGGAGCTCTGCAGGCCTCATTCCCATGCCAAGCAGACCAGAGCACAGCCAGGCCCTCTCAGGTTTGTTTATGTACCCTGTAATAGCAGATAAAATTATAAACTTTTCCTACGTGAGTAGATCATGTCATCATTCAAAAGCAACATACCAATAAAATATAATGATAGATTTGTTGTTGTTTCTAGGTGTTTCTTTACAGACTGAGCCAAAACAACAGCAGCAGCAGCAGCAGCAGCAAGACAGGAAGGGCGTGTCCGTCATCCAACACACAAGCTCTTTTGAGAAGCAGGAGAGTGTATCCATGGAAAGTCAGGAACCAGACCTCAGAGAGAGTCAGCAAACACAGCAACCCGAGCCAAAACCATCACCCTCTACATCTCGCCTCATCCGCCAGCCAAACATCCAAGTGCCAGAGATCCTTGTTACTGTGGAGCCCGATGCTGACATGCCATCTGTGTCACCACCAGTGACAGCATCCTCTTCCAAGGTACATGATTATTTTAAGTATTATGTAGTATTTGGCTTTATATTTTTATATTTGGTACATTTATACACACACGTGCGCACATATATAGATATTAGGGCTAGTAAACGCGTTAAAGCATGCGATTAATCTGGAAACAATGGCTTGTTCAAAAAATTAACACACGATTAATTTTGTCACGTAATGCCCGTCTGTGTATTCAGTCTGTGTCTGTGTTGCCACTGGGGTTTTCACCCGTCCGTTGAAATACGGTAACGTTCCGTATTTGAGGGTTATATAGCACATCCTGTTTCGAATCACTACTGGACGGGGTTTGTCTCGTATTTCCGTCTTGAATGCAGCATCATCCCACCGCATGTGAGAGCCGTCCCACTCTGCCCGTGATGGAGTAAACCTCGCTGCCATCGGTGGTTTGATCGCAGACAAAAACTCTGACCAGTGACAGTGATCAATCAGACGAGTTGTAAATTGTGTCAACGAGTGTTTCCTATTCTTATTGCACATCTGCCCGTCCTGGGTGAGGGATCCCTCCTCTGTTGCTCACCCTGAGGTTTCTTAAATTTTTTTCCCTGTTAAAAGAGCTTTCTTGGGAGTTTTTCCTCAGTCGATGTGAGGGTCTAAGGGGAGAGGATGTTGTCTTGTTAATGTGTAAAGTCCTTTGAGATAAACTGTTTGTAAAAATGGGCTATACAAATAAAATTGCCCTGCCTTGCCTATGACGGACGGTGTCCTGTCAGATGTACGGCAGCTTCAGGAGGACAAAGTTCTCACAAGAAAAAAGAAGCTAGGATGTGTTATTGTTTTTCACATCTGTAAAATTCATCCTTAAATTCTAATGGATTAACTGTATGTACATAAATTGCACACTTCAATACTTTCAGAAGAATCTCAGAAGTTAATACAAGTAATATTAGTGTATATAATATTTAGTATTTTAATCATGATTAATCGCTTTTAATCACAGAATTGTAATGCAAGTAATCGAGTTAATTTTTTTAATCGTTTGACAGCCTTGGTAGATATATATGCATATACACATTATACAGCATTTAATTAATAAACTACTGATCTATTGTAGGAGGCTGAGAGAGTGGAGGAGTTCCAGTGGCCTCAGCGTAGCCAGACTCTGGCCCAGCTCCCTGCAGAGAAGCTGCCACCAAAGAAGAAGAGACTCCGTCTGACAGAGGCAGCCCAGTCCTCTGGGGAATCGAGCTTTGAGTCTGTGTCTCTGTCTCGCAGTCCCAGTCAAGAGAGTAACATCTCCCACGCTTCAAGCCTCTCTGCTTCTTTTGAGGACCCAGCAAGATCCGAGCCCGCCATCTGGACCATCAGTAGCCAAAGCTCCCAGATGCTGATGGTGCCACCCGTTTCCCACCAACACCACCAAAGCCACAAGGAGATGAGGCGCTCAGCCTCTGAGCAGACCCCGGCCAGCCCCCAGCAAACAGAGCAGATCTCAGAGACCAGAAGTAAATCCTTTGACTATGGCTCTTTGTCGCCTCAGCAGCCTACATCATCCTGGAAAGAAAGGAGAAAGTGTCTCCTTGTGAAGCATGCTACCTTAGGGGAGCCTGAACAGGAGGAGGGGGCCAGCATGGGTCAGTTATCCAGAGCAGAGAGTCCAAAGCCTGGACCTTCCCACGCCATCCTTCCTCCTCCCTATTCGACTGAGGCAAGCACCCGGTTCAGCCTGGAAGCCACAGGGAAAGCCTTGCAGATGTTACAGCCACAAATCTTCCCTCCCCGTCAAGATGTCCTCCCTTTTCACCCCAGAAGCCAGCAGGCATTTACCCCAGGATCACTATCCCAGCTACTCCCTGTCACCACAACCATATCTGAAGTACTGTCCACCCAAATCATCCACAGAGCCTTCTTACATTCACAGTCAGGGCCTCCACACATACAAATACACCCAGCGGAGATCCACATGGCAGAGCAGTTGGATATACCACTCCATCAGCTTCCAACTTCAGTTCCCCTCCAGTTCTCTTCAAGGGCTAGAACTGGTCAGGCTGTATACTTACCTGTCCCTTCAAGACTTACCACACATCTTCCTTCTCCTCCCACTACAGAGAGCAGACCCTCAATCTCTTCTCTGTCTTCTGACCTTACCCACGAGTCCCTTGTAACAATCTCCTACCACCATCCAAGGCCGATCATTGCCACATGTCTGGCACAACTCACACCATTAGTGTCTCTTGTGGTGCCAGTGCGCCTACAGACCCATATACCTACCTATGCCAGTGCCATGTATACCACCCTGTCCCAGATCCTGGCCTCCACCCACCCGCAGGAGCCAATTTCTTGCACAGCAATGGTTGTCATGGGCCAGGTGGAGCGGGAAAAGCTGCAAAGGTCTTACTTGAAGGTCCCTTCCCCAGACATTGTTCTTCCCCTGTCTCTGCCTGCCGAGCTGGCCTCAGGATCTGGGGAGGCATACGGCCCACTGGGGGCTGGAGGAAGTAAACGGATGCTTTCTCCTGCAGCCAGTCTGGAGCTCAGCACAGAGGCTCAGCGTCAACAGAAAAGGGTAAAAGAGGAGGGGGAGCAGCATAAGGCAGGAGAGGAAGAGGAGGAGGAGGAGGATGCTGAGGAGAAGGTAAGAGAGGAGGAAGAAAGTAAAGACACTGGGAGGAAACTGGAAGAGGGAGAGAAGAAACAGTCGGAGAGGGTGAAGGTGACAACTGTGAAAGAGGAGGGAGTACAGGAGCAACTACCAAGGAAACAAAACAGGGAGGAAAAGGAGGAGGAGGAGGAGGAGGAGAAGTCGACTGAGAAAACAAGTCAAAAAAAGGAAGAGGTGCCAGTTGTGGAGGAGGGAGCTGAGAGACCAAGCACCCCTTCATTCCCCAGCCTACACACCTCCACCTCAGTCAACTGGTGCTACCTAAACTATGTCAAACCTAACCCATCTGCCCAAAGGGATCCCCGCACCTCAGTTTATTCTACCTGGAGCGTCAGTGCTCACAACCCCAACCTGCCGGGGCTCAGCACTAAGGTCGTCTTGTCTCTGCTCTGCTCCAAACAAAAGCACAGCACAGAGACCTACACCATTGCCACAGCCCCAACCCCGGCCAAAGGCAAACTGGCTCTTACAACTAGCAGGACCCCACGTGTGTCAGAGGTAAACATAACCACAATACACCCTCACTGAACTTTGACTCTGATAAACAGGCCCTATTTTTAACTCATACGTGGTTTTTATGTGCTTAAAGGGGAGCTCCACCTATTTCATATGCTGTTTACAGGGCTTAGGGAGTACCACTGGATATGTGGAAAAAGGTTCCAGAGGAAGCTGTGCAAAATATGAGTCGATATCACTTGAGGCAGGAGTTTAAAAATGAAAGAAATCTGATCTGGGGGGTGTGGAGTTAGAGAGAAGTGAGCCAACCAGACCTCTGTAGCCTGCTCCTCATCTCTGCTTGAGGCTACAGGCTCCAGACTACCAGCAATACACCCATGTCTCTGACCAGACTTTAGAGGCAGAGGTGAATTGTGGGTAACAATAATGACAATATCTCTAGCTTTGCTGCATCAATTTTTTAACTGTTCCCCATGAGTGCAGCAACATTATAGCAGTCTACTGCTAAACCAGTGGAGACGTTTTTGAAATGAAAATCTTTACGATTTTATTTTAAGTTGTTTTGAATTTTGCTGTGTGTCTTGAGTGTAGATACATGCCACCCCACCCAGCACCCTCACTGAAGTAAAGGATCAACAACAGCCCAAGAAGGAGGAGAATAAAGAGATGAGGGAAGAGGAAGGACCCTCCACCTCCAAACAGGGCGAGCCCTCTCGTGTTCGCATCTTTGAAGGCGGGTAAGAACCACAAGGGTGACTCTGTGAAAACGCACTTCTTTTAATTCAAAATTCAATATTTGGGAATGACGGTAGGGCCTCGTTACACAAGTGATCTGTTTTTCTGTCACAAACCAATGCCTGACGACATCAAACACTGAAACTATGGAGAGCTGTCGAGAGCTGCACAGAGAATTACAGTAACAGATGGGAGGCAGTGGAGCCCGCAGGGACTTCATTTGTACCTGCAGCCAAGCTTTTTCCTCTTAGTGTTGGCATGGATGTCTGTGTTTTAGAAGTGCTAATTTGGTGTGTGTGTGTGCGTATCTGTATGTGTGCATGTGTGTGTGTGAGTGTGAGAAAGGCATAGAGTTGGGGAGTTGTCTCCACTTTCAGTTTGCAAGAATCTCGTTAATACCTGTTTTTACAGTTACACAAGTTACTGAGAGGAGACAGAGGTACAGTGTGAAGCAATGTGCAAGTAATCAGAACCATAGCCGTGACTGTCATGTTTGTGTGTTTGTCTTCAAACCTCGACGCGTTTTTGTACACATCGCTGTGTTCACGTGTTTGTGCTTTCCGCGAATGTGTGAGCGATCTGTTCCAGTGCAGCTTGTCTCCTTCTTTCCCAGGTTTACTGTGTTTAGAGCTGAACAATTCCTCAGCAGCCAGTTCTGTATCGAACTGTACATACTGAAGAAATGCAAGAAACAGATAAGAGAAAAGGGCAGAGGAAAACTATATGGAACCGGTACAAAAGTAATATTAATGAGAATTGCTAAATGAGAAAGAAAGCACTGGGTTACCTTTTGATCAACAAGGAATATAAAGATATTAGTGAGGTGATATTACAGATTTTTAAGTAGTGTGTCATGGTGCTGGTGGGTGTGTCTTTAGTTGTGACTGTGCATCAACACTTGCACATTAAGGCCTGTGTTTTGTGTTCATGTGTGCACAGATTGAGCGTGAATGAGTTGTCTGCTTAACAGTAGATAAGGCACTAATTACTCATCTTTATCATTTGTAGACGCTCATTGCGCACATTCCATTGCGCACCCTCTATCCGCTCTGCCTGTTTCACTCTGGCTGCTCCTCCAGTTTTACTTACCCATGTATTATTTTCTCTTCATTCCCTCTCAGCCTCCCCTGTGTACTTGTGCCCCTTAATGTCCTGCTGTGTTTTCTCCCTGCACGACAATGTTGCCGCTACTCACTCTACAACACAGCTGAATGTTTTGTACCTTGACTTTGTTAGGACTCATTATCCCTATCTCTGTTTTGTCAACACTTCAAAACCACAATTGTGTAACTCATTTTATAATGAAAAACTTTTTTTTTGTTTTTGTCAATATGCAGCATGTAGCTGTGGGTTTGTTCCATTGACATGTGCAATTTCATTCTTGATCCAGTTTTCTAAAAGGAAGAGAGGTGCAGGGTTCTCTAGAGTTTATTACCATTACACAGCTAAAGAAACAGATATGGGATCAAGGCAGCTTTTTTCTCAATAACACACACCTCAGAAATTAAGTGAGCATAGCTGCTCCTTCTTGGCAGCAGAAAAAGTCTGTGGAACATGAGCTTTTATCCCTGTCAGTGAATGGACTTAAACGTGTATGAAGCTTTTCTAGTCTTGCAGACCACTTGGAGTGCTTTACGATATTTGCCACATTCATCCATTTACTCACATATTCATGCACACACTCACAAATGGCTGATTGCAGAGCCATTAGGGGCAACATGGGGTTCACTATGTTGCTCAAGCATGCTTAGACAGACAGCCTGGAGCAGCTGGGGATCCGACCACTGACCTTCTGACCTCCTGAGCCACAGTTACCCCAAATTTGTTAGCTGAACTGTCTAATGCTGCGTTCCGATTTCTGTCGTTTTAATAACACTTAGACCAGAATGGTGAAATGGGCAATGTCATTGTTGTGAGCAGAGTTTACAGCATGTGTCTAAAAGATGAAAATATTCCTCTTGTTACTGAAGAATGTTTCAGTACTATCTGTAATGCCTTTTACCATTATTCAGTTTTTTCTTCTTTGAAATTTAGTGGCCTGGTTGGAAGTGGTATTCTCTTCACCAAGCTGCGGCACAAGTCTCGCCAGATTGACAGTTGAGTTTACCGAGAGACGTGCTGCTGATTTACTGCTCAGTGTGTGAAGTGCAGCTCCTGCCTTGTTTTTCCTGAGATGTGGATAGGTATTTTTAGCTGTAGCTAAGAAATTCATGCCAGTAAACAGTAGCAACCCCCCTCAATGAACACAAACCTAATGTCACTGTTGAGACTATTTTACAGTTGTGTAGCAGTTTGTCATGATTTGCCATCGCTGGCTCGGTTATACAACAGGGAGCATTCACAACCTGGCTTCTCGTAGATGTGGTGCACATCCTGTAATTAAACGCATCGGATATTTACAGTTCAGAATGGATTGTACATCTCTTCATGAGTATTGAGAGCAGATGGAGTTTTTCATAGAGGACAATTCATTCGGATATAAAACGTCTATGGTTCACTGTGTCCGCAAATAGCCTTTTGGTAAACATCAGGATTGAGTATAAACAACGTTTTTATAGACTGGAACTAAATGTGTTGCTTGATTTTTATATATAGGATCTATTTTCGGTTGTCGGCCATAGTCAGGCTTCCCTTCCCCCTCTTATGCTGCTGCTGTTGTTGGCAGGGCTGCCCGATCACAGCAGAATAGCTGGTATTCTCTGTGTGCCCAGGGTGTAGTGGAGGGAACAGCCCAGGAACTCAGTGCTGCTGGGGTTTTGGTGGGGCTTCCCCAGCCTGCCTCCATAAAGAAAGCCTTGTTTCCCAGCTTCTCGTGTGTGTGTGTGTATGTGTGTGTATGTGTATGTGTGTGTGTGGGCCCGCGCGGATGTACGTGTGCATATATTTGTGCTGCACACAAACCCACATCCTCATTCAATCTTTTTAGTTAAAGCTTCATTAATAAATGTTTTTATAAGAACAATAGACCAGATGCCTGTGTAATGTACAGACGCTGTCCTACACAGAGCGTTTAACGTCTCACGGTGCATTGTTTTGGTTCTTGACATTGCAGATTCCACTGTCCTCAACCTTGTTTCCTCCAGCTGCATGCAGTTGTTTTCAGAGAAAGAGTTATGCAAAACCGCCGTATGTTACCCACCCACCACCAAACAGCAGACAGTAACGGTTCTCTTCTAGCTGTGGAGCATTTACCAGCTAAAGTGGCTGATATTTTTGTTTGTGGAAACCAAGCAGCAGGCGTTTGTGCAGTCAGCTGCTAAATTCTACCATGTAATGAAATCAGGTCTATATATGAGAGTAACCCTAAATTGTGATTTTTGTGGCAGACACACCTCTTATCTGTCTGCTCTGTCTTAGGTATAAGTCCAATGAAGAGTATGTTTATGTGCGAGGCCGTGGCAGGGGAAAGTACATATGTGGAGAGTGTGGCATTCGCTGTAAGAAGCCCAGCATGCTAAAAAAGCACATCCGAACACACACCGATGTCCGTCCATACGTTTGCAAACACTGCAACTTTGCCTTCAAAACCAAAGGTAAGGAGGGAGTATCTATGTATCTATCTATCTATCTATCTATCTATCTATCTATCTATCTATCTATCTATCTATCTATCTATCTATCTATCTATCTATCTATCTATCTATCTATCTATCTATCTATCTATCTATCTATCTATCTATCTATCTATCTATCTATCTATCTTCCATTATTATACCCAGTGATCACATTCTGCCTCTGTTATTTGAAATAAACTAATTTTCCTTGTCTTCAATAAGTCAATGGCGATTTTAATGTGTTTTTCTTGTTCTTCCCCAGGAAACCTTACTAAACACATGAAGTCAAAGGCTCATGGGAAAAAATGCCAGGCAATGGGAGTATCTGAGTCATCACTGGACGAGCCTGAGAGCGAGGAAACAGGTACTTACGAGGGGATGGGGAGGAAATCTTACATATTTCCCTGCCACTGCAGAGAAATATTGGTACACAGCAGGATGAACTTGTGCCTATGAAGAACTGTAGCTGCTCAGCACTGACAGCTTATGCAACACCATGTTCTATTCTTCTCCCTTTGGCCTTGCATAAGAAAGAGTGTAACATTTTTTTTTTTTAGAAAAATGAATGAAAAATACAGAGCACGCCACTGTGGTTACATCAGGTTTACCTTGTCCTCAACGATACGTCACATATGACAATACTCATTCTAACACTTATGTCTGTGCTTGCCCCCGTCAAAGCCCGTTGCCTCACGATCTCATCCTTATCTACCTCTACTGTCGTCCTCTTGCTCATCTTTTTCTTGCTGTCTGACTACACTCACCAGAGCCAAGGACGCACCATTTAAACCATCTTTCCATTCACAAGGCTGTGGACATAGTTTGTGAATAGAGGCATGGTGCTATTCAATTAAATTCCGGTCTTTTCATCCTCAGTCTATTTATAACATTGGTTTGATCGGTGGTGGGTGAGGTTTGTCAGAAAGATTCAGTTCTCAATTTTGTCCTCTCCGCTTGTTCTTGAAAGTTGTTTTGTCAATGCGTTTTTGTATTTCTAAATGTGAGAATTTTTCTCTTTTCGGAAAAGGAGTTTCATTATCTTTATGTAAACGGATAAAACCTAAAGAATATGTGGGTTTGTTTGTGTCTGCACAAGCAGGAGGAAGTGATGAACGTGTGTGTGGCTCCGAGGAGCAGGAAGAACATCAATTTTCTGACGTGGAGGAGTCTGAGGACGATGATGATAACGATGATGATGAGGAAGAGGAAGAGGAGTCTGCATCCCATGACGATCCACCATCCTCCTGTTCGTCAGATACTCACCTATCAACAGGAGGACGGTCCAGCTGCAGTCGGCACTCTCAGCAGGGCACCCCTGACCCTGAGCCCCCTACAGGCCCCAGTCCTAGCCCCGGTCAGGAGCGCTCCCCGAGGGGAGTATGGCCCAGCAGACGGGCTGCCTCACCAGGCAGCAGGAGAGCACTGTTCTCTCGACGAGGCTGGAAGGCATCACCAAGAGCCTTCTCCCCCAGCAGTGAGAGCTGCTCCCCCAGCCGCAGCCTCTCCCCCCGTCTGGAGCTGTCCTCGCCCATCCACAGCCTTTCCCCGAGGACTGAGCTGTCCTCGCCCAGTCGACATGTCTCACCTTCTCCTGAAAGAGGACCATCTCCCATCAGACCCCTTTCTCCTCTTCGTCCCATTTCACCTAGCTGCTACCGGTCATCACAAGCCTGGATCCCCCCCTCACCCCTTGGTTTACAGCACAGAACTGCTGGATACCTTCCTTGGGAGAGTCCCAGTACAAAGGGTAGTCATGTCAAACCGGTAAGTCTTTTTATTCTAGGCCTGCATAGATATGTTTATCAGACGGGATCCACTCTGCACTCTCCTCCCAGAAAGATCTCAGTGTACAGTACCTTGTGTACTAGCAGAGCGAGTTCATAATATGTAATTATGAAGTCTTTGCTCCCCCTACAGGAGAAAAGTGGTACAGCAGGCGAAGGGCCAACATTCCCAGAGTCCAGCTTGTTTCCACCTCCTTTCCGTCTTTCTACCTGTGAGGGTTGCCCTGGCCACCAAGCAGCAGACAACATCTTCAGCCATCTTCCCATGCACTCCCAACAAGCCAAGGTCCCCTATCTGATGATCCCCATCGGAGGAATCCAAATGGTACAGGCCAGACCCAGGTCCCACCCTACCACCCCATCATCCCCAACATCTCCCCCCATTGAGGGGCCTTCTCTGGCCAGGTTTGAATCATACTGGGGCGGGACCCCCAGAACTCAAGGGCTTAGGACTCCTGGAGACCACTGGTCAGAGCACCAGGCAGCAGGAACCAGCCTGTCAGGGCGGTGCGGTCTCAGCACAGCACTGACATGTTCCAAACCAGAGTTGGAGACCACAGACTCAAAGCAATATGGCAGCTCACATAGCTCTGCACACACCTACAGGCCAGCTACTGAGACAACCGAGCGCTGCGTCAGAGACAGTTGTTGGAGAGCAGCCCCTGTAGCGGCGCATGTCATTGGACAACAGCCAGAGGGGGAGGAGCCACCATCTGGTAACGATCTGGTGGAGAAGGGAGCTAAAGAAGACTCAGCCAGAACAGACCAGAGCACTTAACACAGTGTCTACACCTTGATGCATCATGCATCCCATTTTGCTTTATTGGTTGCTACACTAGTCTTGTTTTTTATTGCTTTGTTTTTATACAGTTTTCAATACTATTGTTAACTTAAATGTTTGTTCCTTGGCAACATTCAGGTTTGTTATAAAAATGCACTTTTTTCTTTGTGAAAATAATGTTTCTGTAAATCTCTCTATATAAATTGCACATATACATGTATATGTGTGTATATACATACAGTATGTATGTGTGTCTATGTATATACATATATATATGTATATAGACACACACACAAGCGCGCGCGCACACACACCATTATATAATATCCCATTTACATGAACAGGAAATTAAGTGATATATCCCTCCTGTATCTCTATTGATACCGGTAATCTTAATGTCTGTTTAAATATATGTAAAAGGAATATGAATAAAGTTGTAAATGACCAAAATCTTTACTGAAAAATAATTCCATTTTTGTTTGTCCAGATTTTGTCCAGTATTACTCAAACTATAGTTACTTGTGCCTTTTCTGTCCAGGTTTGCTTTTTGACATGTACAGTACAGACAGACAAAGAGAAGGCTGTGAAATTTTATATCTGCTTTTTTGTGTTTTTCAGAAGGGTTCATATTTGATGTTTCGATTGTTTATAAAGGCCATTGCTTTTATGCCAGGGTAAGCGAGAGTTGCATTGCAGACATATTGAAGGAGCAGCAGAAACGTGTCAGAGGAAATGCACTGAAGATCTATTTTTTATTATGAAAGATTTTAGATTAGAATATATCTCTGTACAGGGAAGAGCGCTCCTTATTTATTGTTATTTGATGACAATGATCATTGTTTCATTTTTTTTTAACTTTTTGTTATTGGAAAATAACTTTTTTTTGTTACATTTGTGTCTTTTTCATGATGTTCTTGTGACTTGAATTGGTGACAAAGATGAGGGATTGGGTTTGGCTGGTACTGGAGGATCAAGTGCCCTGCAGATTTCACACAGCAAAATTTCTAGTCACTGAAGAAATAAAAAAAAAATGCACCTGACTCCTTTCAGGTTGTGCCTTTCTTTCATTAAACCGTAGCACTACTTTGAATGACAGTCTTCTTTAAATACAGAGCGGGGGAGGTTTAGGACAAACTGTTGAACACATTAAATTACTTCCTGGTCCACCCAACTGAAATGGTTAAGTTGGAACATGGACAAAGACAACATCAAAACTATATCACAAATGTCTATGATGGTGAATAACTAATTGTACAGCCTGGTTGGAGGAGGACAAAGTACAGAGCTTCATTACTTTAAAGTAAAAATGCTCCTGGCCAGATATTACTCTAAAAAAAGTCAACGTTTTTTTGCTCGAGTCAACTATGCTTAAATATTATCAAAATCAAGGGCTACTTGATTTTGAAAATATTTAAGTATTAAATAGTGAATGTTTTCTGTCAAGTTCATATTCTTCCATAAAGCATTTACAGAACCTATTCAGTGGAATATGTTACAAAGCTGACATAAATTGCCATAAAAACACAATTTAATCAACAAAAGTATCTACTGTTGTTTTTGTATTGTTTTTAGGCAGTGATTAAGTTTCATCACAGCAAAATTTTTAAAACAAAAAGAGGATGTGAAGTCCATGTTTGAAAAGTTAAAACATGGACTTCACATTCAGACGTGTTGCTCTTGTGAAGAATCTTCTCTGTCTAATGTAATTATTGTTAGGACACCGCTCTGAGTGCAGAAGCACAACATGACTGACAGCGTAGGAGTTGACGGTGATCATGACTGTTTTTTCCTCGTGAGGAGCACAGTGTATACACCGTATTCACAGTATACACTGTGTTGTCACATTTTCAAAATAAAAGAAAATTCATTCCTCTGACTAAAAGCTCAGCTTCACGATAACACAATTACTTCACTTCAGAAATGTAGAGGAATCAAAAGTACAATATTTGTCTTTTAAATGTTGTGGAGCAAAACTCAGAATTTTCCAAACCGAATTATGCTCAAGTACAATACTAGAGTACAGTATTCAAGTAAATGTACTGTTGAGTGTATGGTTTTAGTTGTGGTACTGGCTCTTTGATGTTTGTCAGATATTTTTGGTTATTTGTTGTACATTACGGTCTGAGCTTGGACCTTCGGCAGCAGTTTGTGGTATGTTGGGTTTTACAGTGGTGTCTTGTGTGCTCAGGTGAGCTGATTAGTAGCTGCAGCTTTTTTATATATATTTTTGCAAAGGTTTTTAGAAATGCTTGTACTGTTTTCTTTGGTCTTACTTATGGTATTTCTTAAGGTTTTTACAGAAATATATTTTAATTTTAAGTCTTTACAGAGAGAGCTCAAAAAGAACTGGCCCAGGGACTTGGGTGATTATAACAGGTTCCTTATTAAAGTATTAGGGCAACGCCACAAGTTGTCAGGTGAACCAACTTGTCATTTGATAATGGTGTTGGGCAGAGATATTGAACGTGGGTACAAAATTTCCCATGGGTGTTGAGTTCAGTTCAGACCTGGTGAGTATCTGAAGCATGTAATTCAACCCTTTTTCAGACCCATTATTCCTCATGAACCCATTCCCTTTAATTGCCACTTGTCTGTAAGCATATACATGTATAAACCCTGACTAGATCATACTGTACTAAACCTCAGGGCATTCTTGTAAGAGCATCCATCCATGGCTGTATATCTTTAGTGCTGCCACTAGATGTCCACAGTAAGTCATAAGGTATTGATTGATTGAGGCTAAATGGGTCAATGTGGATTCATTCTATAACTCAGCTCCCTGAAAACACCAGTTTTAATTATATACACAGTAATTTAAGGCTCCTGGTGACTTTATACCCTCTATTTCTGTGATGTCTCACTTGTTGATCACTCTGATGTGTCACTTAAAAGGCCAAAGACACGCTGCACATGCAACTCCTGGTGTTTGTCAGGGAATATAAAACAATATCAATACATAAAACAATATACACATAAAGTATATTACTCCCACCCTGTCTCATTCCATCCCTATGTCTGATTCACTCTCACTGGTCCTTTGCACTACAGTGTTTAAAGGAACAGCAAGACAGGGATTATATAAAGCTTACTCAAGCACAGCAGGCAAGTGTGTTGACAAGAAGCAAAAGGTTGATAGTTGCTGTGACTTGACCTTCCATAGAAAACGATACAAAAGGAGGCACTTGTAATTTTAGAGACCATCTCAAGAATAGTTTCATAAGTAAATGGGTCTTCTTTCTCCAAAACCCAGAACATGCTCACAATAACAGAGCCAGAGGGGATAGTAGGAGATTATATATATATATATATTTAAGGAGTCAACTGAGGAGTTAACATCTCTGATTAAAAATAAACACCTGTTTCTTGGCAGAAGTCAGCAAAGAAAAGGGATGTGGCTCAATGAAAAGAGTCTCTGTGGCTTTCTTTCCATTAATCTTCTCAGTGATGGGGCCGACAAATGTGATGTGATGCCTGTGGAGAGGGGCACATCTGCGCTCCTGAGGGAACTGAACTTCTGACCTCTGGTGCAAGAATGTTTTTCCTATCATGATGGCAATGTGTGTGGCATATTTTATCACCATGTCACACATTCCACACACCGGAAGTCCAGCAGATAATGTGTTGGACATTGAAAAATCCTGAGAGACTGAATGCTCTAACTGTCCATCTTATAGGATGAGAGGAAAAGAGACAGACTGAAGTGATGTGTGTTAAAGGTCCCAAAGTAAAAGTATTTAAGTATTGTAAACAATAGTGTTGCATGTCAGTGACAGCACTGTGTTCTGTGCCTGTTCTCTGTTGTTTTGTGTTCAAGTCAACACTGGCGACTGAAGAGTTTATGACAGATGAATAGGTTGAATAGGTTTTATCTGCTCTTACAGTTGATAACGAAGGAATTAAACATGAATGTGTTAATTACTGGTTGGTTGCACGTTTCATTTGGTCAAAAATCATCAGTTTGTATAGAGGCAGAAATACTATCACATCACGTACTCCACATTTCCATATTCACAGGAGGATGTTCACCATCAGATAACACTGATTATCACCTTGTGGGGAATTATGATGACAGTTAATATGATATGTAATCTGAAGGTACTGTATTTACATGAGTAAGAGCTGCCATTTGGCTATCTCTATGACTTTGGCATGGCTGACTGGGCACCATGTGGGTGGGATTTGACCATAGGAGCCTGACGGACAGTGGACAGGGAAGAGCAATCTGCTTATCTGTGTGTAGGACTTCACCAGCTATCATGGAATAATTGCTGGTGAATCATCAATTCATTCAGCTCTGGAGTTTCATGCACGACAACTCTCCGTCAAACAGCTACAATAGTGTCACCTTTTAGGTTGATATGGACGGTTTGTTGGCAACTAGTTGGACAGATGGAGGAGCATTGACTTCAATTGGAGTTGTGTTTGTAGAAACTAGGCAAAACCAGTTTTGGTTCTGACACTTAGGGGAAAGTTACGGGAAACTTAACTTTCTTGTTGTCTTGTTTTAGCTCTGGATTTGGTCTCTACCGGTTTCTGAAGGAAACAACCTAAACTGTGAGCGGTGCATAATATTTCCCAGCAAGTCTCAGTCTGTGTCTTTCTGCTGTTTGGGGCTGAGCAGTGGACGGTGGTGTTTCATGAGAGCTGTGAGAGTGACCTAAAAACAATAGCGTCTTAAAAGTGAAACTCTTGGTAGAGCTCACTAAACAGATCACTCCGCTGTACGTTCAGAAAAAAAGCTGGTGACACCTTTTTATAGATTTTATTGTTTTATTTATAATACAATAGTTAATCAGCCCCTTTAAGTGAAAAAGTCCAAACTTTGCAAAGAGCTTATAAATTATAACACATGCATCTTATTTATTAACTTATTATTTAAAAAAAACAAAAGAAAAAACAATCTGATTAATTTACAAATTTCATAAAGCAGAGTCACATTTTTGCCGTTATAGTGCATTCATGAAAGTTTAATTAAACTACAATCACTAGATCATCATCTCAGACATCTCACCACAGCAACCAAACAATCCTACGTATGTATTTGGATTTAAGGTAGAGACTCTATTTATTTACTATCATTAATGCTTATGTAAGACAGCTCTGTGCTTATCGCTCTAAATTGACTTGTTGCTATGTTGCAACTGCAATTATTATTTTATTACACAATGCATGTTAGCAATTTATTAACATGTTGAATGAAACACTAATGTAACAATTTCTCACATTTTCCACCATCAGAGCTTCACCATTATCTATGTCAAACTGCATAAACTCATAGATGTCATCACAATTAAAATGTATATATCAAGATCCTTGAATTGTATTTCAATGATGAAGATCCACACCAAAATTTTATGTTCCACAATGATTGGTCAAATGTATAGACAAAGAAAGAAAAAAACAACAACAACAAAAAACACAATTTCCTTAGTTGAGTGCATTAAATCCCAGCCTCTGGTCCCGATTTGCATGTATGAGTCTGGATATCAGTGATTGATCTTTTTTTTTTAATTCCATATTCATTTTGTTCCAACAGAGAAAGTGTCCATGGGAAAACCCTATTCAAAACATCCACTCCATACAAGCATATCGTTGCATCTCTTCTCTTATCTCGTCCCACACGTGTTCCCAGACCATCATTGTCTTTGTCCTCCTCCTCCATTTTTTTACAATCATGTCAGGATTCATCAGCGTCCATCTCTCTAGGGATATTTGGTAATCCCTCTAACCCTTCCTCAAACCACACGTATTGCCAGAGGAAAAAGACAATTCTTTATTCAAAGGAAAACTGCAGACTTAAATGTCACTCAGCTGGTGACAGTGGTGTCACGGAGAGGCTGCAAATATTCCTGGAATGTGTCACAGGTTCAAACACCCTGGGGTTGTACAGCGTGGCTCCATGGCAAGCAGCCATGGGTGGGGCCTTTACCATGACATCATAGGAGAGAGAGGAGAGGAGAAGTATAAGAGTGACAGAGCTCAGACACCTGCAGACAAACAGCAGCAGCAGCAGCAGCACACTGGAAACACAACTGTAACTGAACAGATAACAGTCTTTCTACAGAACTCCATCCATCCACAATCAGCCATGGCGACTCACACCACCGTTCTTCTTTTCATCACTCTCTGGGCATCCATGCAGGCTGGTGAGTTTATGTTTAAGATACAACCTAAAAACAACAACATCAATCTTTTTTATCCTGTTTAATAGGAATGTGCATGATCTCTGGCTCATCATCTTTACATCATCCCCGTAACTGTACTAGTTTTGCAAATAGAAATGTTCAAAAAGCAGCTTTGGTTTCTAAGAGCTAGATTACAGACTGTGGCTCACCATTTGCATGTACAATATGATTAATCTGAGTCAGTCTATACAAAGCAATGTGGCCATCTTTGCATGTTAGCGTGCGTGCATGTTTTGGCAGGCCCAACAGCAAATAGGCTTCTTTTATCACACAACAGTGGCCTCTGCTCACTGTGGACAGAGTTTGTGTTTGATTCCTGTGATAACAAGTAGTAGGAGCATTGTACAGTGTTTTTAGGGTTACTATAACACTACTTGCATGCATGTTTTTTTTGTTTTGTTTTTAATTAAGCTAGCAGAGGTTTGTTTTGTGATTTAGGCTGTCTGACCATGACTTCAATGACTTTAGCATGACAAAGCCAAGAAATGTTTCCACTTCATCAAACATGGAGTGATGAGTATTAGCAGACAAAAAAAGAGAAAAATTTTTATGTTTTATATTATTTTATGTTTTCATCTCTTTAAAAGTAAGTCGAATAGAGTAAAGAAAGACAGGACCACTGTCTGTTGCTTTGGCTCAGCTGTGGGTGATGTACACTGAGTGAGCGGCTCTTTGTCTTGGACTAGGTCTGGGTCACTCGGTGATGAATGACCTGAAGGTGGATTCAGGTGACGATGTCCCAACACAAAGAGTGAGGACCAAGCGCTGTGCCTGTAGCAGCCTACTGGACTCTGAGTGTCACTACTTCTGCCACCTGGATATCATCTGGATCAATACGCCCAGGTGAGGATGAGAAAAGTCACCTCATGGAGAATCTGGGTCAGAAAAATATAGAACACAACATGACAAGCAGTGAATTGTAACTCCCTGTTTCAAAAGAAAAAATAAGTGTGTGAAGTATCAAAGAGCAAAGTCTGCATTGTGTTTATACCATGATCATGGCACTGAGTCTTCATTTCTCTCTGCAGTAAGACAACAGTTTATGGACTGGGCAGCATTCTGTCTCGACGCAGAAGGTCCACTGGCCGCTGCGCCTGCGCCAATCCTGAAGATCAGTCCTGTATCGTCTTCTGCCGTCACAGGTGAGTGTGGAGCTGGAGCACAGAACCAAAGCCACGCCGTCCGGCATCAAGTCAAAGGCCCTTGTGAGCAAAGAGATTATGTTTCCCCTTTGAAGAGGATCAGGAGTGGTGCAGTCTCAGGGAACATCTCATTTCACAGCAGCGCTATTATTAGCCTTAAATGTGTTGTTACTGTTTTCTATAAGTTCTACTTGCCCGAGGGTGTGATCATCAAAACAATCCCAACCGAGGCCTGTGGGAGTAAAGTAATCTAATCCTGGTGCACAAAGTTCACCCAAGCTTGTATCTGATTGGCTGTGACGATCAAGGAGTGAAGTTTATTGGAGTCTGGAGGCAGCGAAAGGCCAACTCAAGCACTCACATTTCCTTGTAATGACAAACAAATTATGCCACCACCCAGAAACAGTGGGGACAGGCACAAGACGTAGAATGTGAGGTTGACACAGCCTAAACAGTGACCTTTATAACCTTAATAGAAATAATAAGTGCTGATTGGATGTACTTTCTTAACATACAGTAAAACATTTAGTGAGCCTGTAAAGATAAGATTTTTTTGTAGGTTACTGAGTGTAAAGAAGGAATTGCGATGGATGCCTCAATGCAAGAGGGGCGACCTTTAACTAATGCAACACCAGTAAGACATTTGAAGTGACAGACTGTGCATTTCAAATTAACTTTACTATACTTTTTTTCTGTGTGTTTAGCCCTGACATAAAATCTGAGAAGAAACAAATACTCAACGTCCTCACTGTCCTCAGGTGAGCCTTAAATAACAAACAAAAACCAACTCTCGCAACTTCACTTGAACCTATTTTGAATGATGTGACCGACTCTTCACCCCACAGAGCTTTGGCCAGGAGCCCCAAGAAAGCTCAGCATGCTGGTGATCCACACGATGACAAACTTTCTGAGGCTCACAGCGAGAACACGCGCTAAACAATGTGGTTGTTGAAGCAGCGAGAGTGAGAGAGAGAGAGAATGAACAGCGAGCACCTGAACAAATTACACTCCTTTGATAGAGAGGAGGGAAAGAAAGGGCTGCTGAAAGATGTGTCCGATGCACAAAGGCCCAGAACGCCACAGAGATGTCTGTTTGTACCTGGAAACAGAGGGTGGAAAACACAACACACAGATCATGGAGACCAGACCATGATGGCTCAGCACTGAGAGGAGCCACTGCTGTATCAGGACATGAGTAGGCTGTGCCAGTGGTCATGTTTAACTCACACTATCAGGCTGGTAAGAGGTGTAGACAGGCCAGGCCAGCACTGACTCAGAGGGATGTAACAGAGAGAGAGAGGGACTTAGACATAAATGTACAGGAATTTCCTACACACTGTACATGGCATGATTTTACTTATTCTTTAAAATACACATGTATTCTTTCTTTATGGATCTGCATATTTACTATTTAACAATTTATAAATTACTTTTGTCATTGGAGACCTTTGGGAAATCTCATGAAGAATGGCAAATACTGATTACATCACCTCTGTATCAGGCATTTCATGCGAAATATGAATACATTAAATCTGAATATATTTATTTACATATTTATTCATTTCATTCTGTAGAGATCTGTCAATTTAAAAAATAAAATAAAAACTTTAATGAAAAAAGCACATCTCTGTCTCTTACTGTGATGTATGGCCTTCTCTGTGTGCTTCAGTAAATAAAGTGAAGAATCCGTACGTGAAGAGTAATTTCAGGGAAAATAAGTTCTCGCAAGTGGTGTGCGTGATTTAGTTGTGTGACAAGCAAACACATTTCTGAGTTCAAAAGGAGGCCTGAGATGGATGAATGGTCCAGGAATTCAAGGCTCACAATAATAATAAGTTTACCTGCTATTCAAAGGAAGCACAGCCCGTGTTATCATAAGGATCTGTGGAAAGAATGCAGCGTTTTGTAACTTTGCTCAGGGGGTGAGACAGAGGTACAAAATGCTCTATCACCCTGTGTTCCTTTCTGATTGCTTGTACTGTACATACCATCTGCACACACACACACACACACCTGAATATGCAAGAAGTCAGACAAGGGCTGGAGCCGATGGAAACAATCACAACAGATGATTCACTGTCATCTAATGAATAAGTGGCAGTGAACTGACCTGCTTTTGCTGTCCGATCGAGTAACTTTGATGAGTGATAACACTTAAGTGTTAATGTGGCCCTCATCTGAGCAGTAGGTATTCCTGCTTCATTGCATTTCATTCCTAACATACTTCTCTGTCAACATTTTTGTCTGCAGATACCCCCTGCAGCCATCTTTTTCAAACACGCCTGAGCTTCGTCAGATGCCCAGACTGTGCACAAACTGGCAGATACAGGTATGTCAGCTGTTATTGCCTGTACATCAGTTGCTCTGGTGAGCAGGCTAAAAAAAAAACTTTGACTGAGACATTGCTTTAGCTCCAGGGTCAGGATTAATTGACTCAGGGAAAGAATGAAAGAATTATTAGAATGAGGGAAATGTGACCTCTGATCACAGCAGTAGTGTTTATTTAGATTGGTAACAGAAACAACATACATTCAGAGAGCTGCAGCTTTGCTGATGCAAATGACTTGTTGGTTTGTTGGTGAGAGAGGCCAGAGATGGAGAGACTGTGGTGACTTAGATAACCAGTCCATACAGCTGAGCTGAGCAGGAAAGCATCTCAAGATTAAAAAATGGTGAACCTTGAGGTGGTTGGGCAACAACAGCAGGAGACCATGTCTCAACTTCCACTCCTGTCACCCAAGAGCAGAAATCTGAGGGTACTGTGAACACGGGCTTCATAACAGGATGGTTGAAATCTACAAAAATATCCAGTCAAGAACATTTCTGTTTTTTGCTTCTGTCCCTGCCTGTTTTTTTCATTCATCTCTTGGGGCTACTTTTTATACTTTTTTAAACTCTCTGGATTTAAATTGTCAACTGTATCTTCTATGTCCTACACACTAACCCTAACAGGAAATGTTTTCAACATTAAAGCCAGCCAGAAGAAGGTAGGGGAGAACTGGCAGGAAGCTGCAGATCAGTCTCTGGTCATTCATCAGAATTTTATTCGTGGTCACTGGGGGGGGGAGTTGTGAGGTGATTTATTTTAACATTGAGAACAGCATTGGGTTGTTCTGGAAAACATAAAATATAAAAATGACAGAAATTTGTTATGATAACTGACTTATATTAAGTAATGAAGAAATGTGACTCTTACTGTGTCAGCTGGTCTTTGAGAAACCACAGGGGCAGAACTCTGTCCATGGTGCTGGAACAAGACGGCCCCTGTGAACCACTTCATTGTTGTGTCAGATTTAATGTCATTCTTTCTTTTTAGGAGCTTCATGGTTCACAGTTTTTTTTTGGTTAAAATTAAATAAACTCATTAATGCAGGGAGTGTGCTCACAATGGTGACAATGACCTGTTTTTTTCTATTTTAGCCTATAGCCTGAATGAAAATGATGAAATTCCAGTATGATTCAGTTGGCTTCATAGGCCTTCTCAATGAACTACCTTAGCAAGCTCCAGCTCCAAAACAGGAAGTTCCTCTTCTAGAAAACAAATAAACAAACTCTCACCTTCTCTCCCACTCATTTCTTCCCAACCAGCCCAACTCTCATTGTCCCATTGTCCAACCTCCCTCTCACTCCTTATCTCTCTTGTGGCTTGTTGTGTTATTCGAGGCAGTGTGTTGTTTGGCTCTAGACCTGATCTGTGGAGAATGAAAGTTGAAAGTGTTGTGCTACTGTGATAAAGGAAAATCAAATGATCTCATCAGAAAAACTGTTACTGCAGAAAGCAGCAGGTTCCGTACACAGTGATGTTACTGCTTTCATTTGATCACCTTGCTACTCCAGGTTTGGTTATTTCATATATTGATTTTATGCAGATGATTTTGTGATGCTCTATGAAAATGTTGTCAGTCTTTAATTTTCAGTGACCTCACAGAACCACAGAAAAATGAAATGAAATTATAAGGATATCTATTGTTCATGATGACATAAAATGATGCACATTTGAAGTACAACATTTATGTCTATAATGAAAATGAAAGCTAAACTGTACACGGTTTAGCTTACTCACATTGACCCTAACTTAGATTTGTCTTCATGTAAATTCTTGGAGATGTTAGATATGTCCTGGTGGCCTAGAGTTTAAAATACACTAATACACTGTCTGTCTGCTCCCTTAAACTTATCATAGTACTGTACTTGACAAAATATTAGGTCACAGCTCAAACATGTCTACAGTCATTGTTGGGAGTTTGTTACTTCACTATAGATCATAAAACATATGTAGGTACACGAGAATATTGTCAACTACTCACTGATTTGTTTGCTAGCAAGCCAGGTGAGGCGGCAGTAGGTTGGCTTGCAAGCATTCAACTATTTCAGTGAATAATGTAGAATTTAAAAAGTATTTTAAAATTGTTTTCAGACTGTCACTTTTTTCTCATTATGCTTCCACCTATTTAAACTGTAGATGGATACTGAGTGAGCCTGTCACCGTGTCGCTGCAGGCACATGTACTGGGTGAGTTATGCATTCTTTAAAGTCTAGGTCACAGTACTCCACTACTTCCAGGATCAGTTATGCGGTTCCTAATATTAACACCTTAAGGTTTCACCTGGCAGCCCTCCAAATTTGATGTTATGTAACCAGAAGTCATGCATGTGTAACATACATTTTTCAGTGCATTTTTCAGTGAACCTAAGAAGAAGACGTTGGCCCCTTATTGTCTCAGAAGATGCAAATGTAGGCTCAGCAACCTCTGGCACTGATGTGTCATATCTCTCATATCTGTGTTTGTTTGTACATTGTTCATTGAGGGGAAGTCACCGTGGCCTAATTGGCATCTGTTCCTCAAAAACCCCAGTGGAGTGTGACCGAGTAATGCTCTTATGCTTTGGTATGCATAATCTCATTTAGTAACATTGTGAGCACAATACAGTTGACTAGTACTGAATCCTCTGAATGACTCATCTACCACCAGCGTTGACCCCTGTGGTATATTTAGCTTTAAACGGTTACGTTACATAAGATACAACCCATACTGTTTCAGCACACTCAGTAAACATTATTTAAATACTTTAGTTCTCATTTTCTCAAAAGGCATTTTTTGGATCATAGCCAATGGGCATTGATCATGAGTGGCAACAGCATGTTCCCACTCTTAAAATAGCCTTCTGTATCATACATCTTTTCAGCTGAACTGGGTGAAAAAGCTTAGAAATAAAGCAAGAAAATAATCTCCTGGTTTAAGTTTGCAAAATGACTTTTAAATGCACAGATTTAATGCTTTGGCTGCAAGAAGACTTTGTCCTCATCCCAGCCATCAGTCACAGGTTACCGACCATGTTGGTTTTAATATGGGAATCCATAAAACTTCTTAAGAGCATATTAAAACAGAGACTTTTGTTGAATAACCCTGATGCAGCCAGTGGTCAAATATTCCACAGCTGTTCCCCAAGAATGTGCTGTGCAGCAATAGCCCAGTGTGTCAGCGACCTACACACTCACGCACACACATACTGTATACACATTAAACTCATGCACACAACTGTTGCTATGGGGGGTGTTTTCCGAAAAGGCCGTGCAGTATCATGCAAAGACCAGCGGATCTTACAGTCAAAAACATAAACGAACCCTTCAGCAGAACAAGTGTGTGTTTTACCCTCTGCTGTGCATTGCAATAATTCTTTACCACCAAGGTACAAGATCATGTTTCCACATGGAGGCTGAGACAGCTGAATGTCTGTCCCAGTCATGTCAACATCCAAACAACTTAATCCATGCAGGAATAATCCATACTGTGCAACACCGTGTGGGAACTTTCTCTCTGTCAGAGCTTAGTTAAGAGGGCTGACAAGGAAAGTATGGGACAAAGTACAAAGGCCCACTTTAAAGCAGGTACATTATAACCCTTGACAGCAATGGAGCTGACTGCAATCAAAATATATACTCCGAATGGACTGTTGTCACTTGAGGAAGTGTTGTATGAAGGCCTTTAACGTGCACTTGTCATCAGTATGGGACCATGTCGTAGTTTCCAATGACAGGACTCCGTTTATTAATTTATGATTAGTTTATCAATCATAATCAATTTCTGTCAGAGACACTGGCCAGACTTTCGCAATGTCAGTTGATAAGGCCTGAAGATAACATCTAAAGACATTACCTACATTTTTTTTTTGTTTTAGTTAAGATTTATTTTTGTGGATATTCAGCACACTTGAAGTAAATGGAGGATGCTCTCAAATGTAATGTATTAAATTGGAGGAATATTTTTTGTTGATCACTTTAACCAAACTAGTATTTTCTGCATTGTTGTTTAGCACACATTGCAGTTATTAGGGCAAGTTGTTTGTTGCATCTTGGAGAATTTGCTGCAGCTCCTCTATGGGTTTATGGTCTGTCTCCTCATGTGATCCCAGACTGACTCTATGATGTTGAGATCAGGGCTCTGTGGGAGCCAGACCAGCTGTTGCAGGACTCCTTGTTCTGCTCATCTCTGAAGACTCTTTATAACTTTGGCTGAAACTTTGGGCTTTATCTGTTTGCAGAATGAATCTGAGACTAACAGATACAATTAACTAAATTCAATCAAGCTGAAGGTTTGTGAGTCAGTCTTAGGGCTAGGCATTTCACTATGGCCATTACAGTCATTATCAATACGTTTTGTTTAGACACATATGTGTCACAAAATGGTCTGTTTCCTCCATTTACCATAGGATATGATAAATTGTTCAATCAACAATGTCTTTTTTGTTTGCATTTTCTAAAAACAAAAACAAAAACTGGGCTTTAAAAGCCTACCATCTGTGCACCAGCCGTGTATAAACAGTACCATGACAAGAGCCAGCACTGTATCTGATATTACTTGGTATCTTGAGGAAATTATAGGTTATCAGATAAACTATTGAACCAGGAAGATTTCAGGCAGTTCCCCCTACATAAAAAATGTTTCCTTCTGTTAGCATTGTAAGATGTTTATGAATATTGAGCCATTCAGTTATTGCTATAACAACGTCTCTTATTACTCTTATTGTTCTAAAAAATAACCTCCAGGTGTTCCACAAAGATCTGTCTAAAAGATTTAACAAACTTGTGGCCTATTTATTGATTTGAATCCTTCCTCTGAAACCAGTGCAGTAACATGCTTTACCAGCAGTTGGCCAGTAGATGGCCCCTGAGTCCCATTGACGCAAACTAGAGGAGACCGCAGAGTGGATTGTGTCACTTCATGGGAGCATCAATTCAAGACTTGCTCTGTAAGTCACACAAGCTGCTTCATGACAGACCGATCTTATCACACATCCCTTTACAAGCCTGACTTTATACTAAATACATCACACAAGGATCTGTCTGAGAGGACCTCTAACATAAGGAGAAAAATAGGATAACTAGTCAGGCAAAGATTTGCATATAGTTCAGAGGCCCCAGCAAATATATGTCTGGAGTCTTTCATACGAAGTGCTGGTGATGTCAGAAACAATAAATCAATAGGATGTGTAATGAAAACACAAAATAAAATATAGAATGCTTATCTTTAAACTTCTGTGTGATCTGTCATTTGCTGCTATGGATAATATCAAATAACATCAGTTTTATTTCTAAAATCAGATGTGTATACTGTGCCAGATTACTTCCTTGTGAGTTAACCAGATTCTGTGGTTGCCTGATTCGTCTCTAAACTAAAAGTTATAAAAAACAAACAAACAAACAAAAACATTACTAAATGAAGACCTATGCAGATGTCAGTTTCAACACCTGGTTATTTTTATGTGGACCTTCTGCAAACTTACTGGGAAAATGTATATGCAAAAGGTAAGCTAATTCATTTCTTTTTCTTTTATTTTTTAATGTTAGCCCAGCTCAAACATTACGTCATAACTACATGTAGGCTAATTGAGCTAATAACTAGAGGCGTGTTTTGTTGTGATGTAGTGAAAACAACCTCATTCTTCATCATCACACGCTGGATAGTATAACGGTATGCTGCGGTATG
>OMNW01012271.1:120840-134932 GCA_900303245.1 Selene dorsalis | reverse complement strand
GCACTGCAATGCCTGGTGGGTACTGAAGTCTTCGCGGCACAAAGAGGAGCCGTGTTTGCAACGCCCACTGAGCAGATGCAGCTTCCATCGAAAACTACCGGTACCGAGATGCCCGGCTCGGGATGGTTTCCGGTAAGTGCGTAAAATGTTTGGACCGGGCGCTGGGAGAGAGGTGGAAACTGAGGTGAGGAAAATACCGGGCTGCTATTATCTGTTTAAATCGCATGTAACTAATTTGAAAGGAAAGAGGCGGGGGTGAAGTGAGGAGAGAAGCGGGCTGAGCGCTGAGGTCTGCGTGGGAGCAGATGAGCCACAGAGTTTGGAGATGGTCCGCAGACAATGACCTGAAGTTGCGCTCCAACTTGGCCGATACGAAACGAGCCGATATCGCTGGAAAACTGCGCGTTTACTGTGCGACGATGCGCGTGACAATGTTAGTTTTTCTGCAGATCCCGCGTGCCACAGTGTGCATGTGTTTTGTGCTGAGCTTTCTGCTGAAATCTCTGCCGCTGCTTCACACCTGAAACTCCATTTTCCACTGATGCTCTGCAGAGGCGTTCACGTACTACAACAAAGGATGCGTGTTATCTCCGGGATGAAGAGTGTGCCTGTGTGTCGATGTTTTCAGTCGGATAACTAAGCGGGATGCACCTTAAAAGATCCGTATGTCGTGTTTTTTTTTCTCTCATTACGGCGGCGGCATGTTGTGGAGAAACATTTAGAGGCCTCTTTTTCTCTGTGTATGTCATTTCGTCTCCAGCAATCAAACAACGATGCTGCTTCCACCTTAAAAAATGACCAATTTCCGAGTATATTTCACTTAAACTGACGCTGATTTTAACACAAAGCTTCATATAAATAACCCTCCTACAATCATCTGCTGCAGAGCAGTTATTAGCAAATTATCAAATGAATGTGTAATGCAAGAAAATACATTTGATTACAACATTAGCGACAATAAGGGGTCCGTAAACCACTTTATTTATATAGGCCTATATGCTAATTTAATTGTGGCAGGGTTTTTTTATTTATTAAAAAAGGCTATATATGACAGTGCTTTTATTTTGAAATGTGTAACCGGAAAGCTGCGCATTCGTTAAAGCTGAATTGACTCTGGTTTCCCATTCAGTTGCTCGTGAGCATCTTGAGCCCACTGGCGCGAGATCCGGAGAGAGAGAGAGAGAGTGAGAGAGCAAAAGCCAGATAGAGAAAGAGGAGGAGAGGGAGGCAGGTCGACGTTGAAGCCGTGGCTTCGTACTCTCCTCCTGCACCGGGAGTAACAGCTGTTTGATCTGATGCTTTTCACGCCACAGACCGAGTCAAGCTCTCAGGTAATTTGTATTTTGCCTCAGGATTTAAAAAGAAAGAAAAAAAAGGACCAAGTATTGCAGTCTAATCTCGGCGATGCAATTAGACATGAGCGCTCCATTTAGATCTAATTAGGACATGGGTTGTTGGGGCAAAGATGGAAGACGTGATACATGAGCGAAGCTTGTTTTTCCCACTCACACTTACATTTTTTTTATTCATAATAGTCGAAGGATAGAGGATGTTTTCCCCCAGGGAGATTATAGCTATCACATATTGGATTCCAATGTAATTTATTCGTCTAAGACATTTCCTGTTCGAAAACCTAGTGATTGATGCTCTTTTTCATGTGTTGTCAACAGGCAGAAAAGTGTGTGTGTGTGTGTGTGTGTGTTTATTGTCTGTTCTCATTTTATTGTATTCACTCATTCACCTCTGAAAGCCTGTTGGCCATCAGTGTGGTCAGCTGCCTCCTCTCCATCTTGACCCTGCGTCTCTTCTTCTATACAGTAACATGCCTTTCCTCTGGTTTCATCTGCCTGTGGCGCAACAGCTGCTGAAGTTAATTTGCTCTTCTGAGGAAGAAGAAAGAAAAAGAAAAAAAAACGCTGCCTCATGGCTTGTGTTGCATCTTAGCTCTTTCCACTTCCCAATGGAAGCCCCCCCACCCCTGCCTCCACCTCACTCCATTTAATGGGCCATTAAGAGGCAACCAGGATGGTTAAGCTGTCAGCTGGGCCTGATTGATTCGGTTATACCACAGATGAGACTGAGATTCCTCCGGAGCTCTCTCAGCTAAATGTCTCTCTTCCATCCTCCACTTCCACCCAACCCCCTCACTCGTATTCAGCCAGGGAGCAAAGGTGGGTGGCCTTGCTTCAACCTGGAGGTGCTGAACGTAAAGTGAGCGTGCAAGCGTGCCATGTTAACACTTGGCGTCGCACGGTCAATATCCCCTCAGTGTAGCGATGGATTAGTGCATTGTGTAAAATGATGACGGTGAGTTTTGCTTCCCCCCTCCTCCTGCAGTGCAGTCGTCTTCACACAGGTTCAAGGGACACTGAAGAAAGAAAAAGTTTAGCAAAGGCGAGGAGCATTTTGGGCTCCTTGTAAAAGTGGGCCACCGGTCCCTGTGGTGAATGATGCTTTTTCTGGGGCAGGCACAGTGATGACGCTCACCCGGCCCGGATTGGGAACAGACACCCTGGTCCATCCGTTTCGGAAAGGGGTGCGGAAACTGCGCGGCTCGGATGCACACTGCAGAATGGTCCCAAGCAGATAGAGAGCGAGAGAAACTGTTCGTCTGACTTGGTTGCCACTTTCTGACATCCACAGATCTGCCGCTGATACCTCTGTGGAGCAGGTCTGTAAGTATTCAGTCACTTTTAGTTGATAAGAACCTGACTTGTTTTCAGACAGAGGCCTGAAGTGTGCAGTTAATGATTTTTTTCCACTGTCCTGGTGGCTTTTTGTGCCCAAAACCCAAGAGCTGAACTTCTATTTAAAGATGGTAGAACCCAGCCAGCTGCTGCCGTTTCCGCTCCCGTCGTAATCGAATCAGCGCGAGTAATGTGCGCCAGTGTGGGTGTGTGCGCTCCACAGAAGATTATACAGTCAGGACGTCTAGGCGGGCTGGAACGGCCACTTTCACATACCTGATTGGCGGCGCCTATTCCTGGTGGGTTATGTTTGTGTTGCGGAAGAAAGCTGGGAAAGGGACAAAATCCCAGCTTGTATCATCAGTCCTGACACTCTCCACCAAAGAGGTTGTGGATTCTTAATGTGAGTTTTCTAGTGAGGTAGTTCATCCTGATTGATTTGACAAGATAAGTGTAATGACTGATGAAGCTGGGCACTGAGCTCTGTCCCAATATTCAAGTTCATATTGGGTGTTCATGTTGTTAATTGATTGTGTGCGTCATGTTTTCTTAGATCTGTTTGCCCAACTCCGTGAAGTGACTTGCGATGCCTGTCTAAGGCTTCAGAGAGGATGTCTTTCATGACGGCGGCGACACGTTAACAGACGTCCTGTCACAGTTTGGACTTTCATATCGATCTGTCCTGTTTGGCCTGAGAGCAGGGAGAGGGTTAACAACTCAAAAGGGAACTAGGACATCAACATCCCTTTTTCATGGGCACATTCTGAGACTGGCTGTGAGCGTGACACAAACAGCAAGTGAAACCAAGCAATATTTGATCGTGAAATGCATCTGTTTAAGCCATTTCTCCTCTCTTCCTTTTATTTATACTTTTTTATATTCTTTTGGATGGCGTATGTTGTAGTTGACATGCAGTGAGGCAAGCAAGTGTTATGCATACATAACATATGAGGCTGTGGCTGAAATGGTGGAAAAAACTCTTGTGTGTTTGTAGCTCTTCCCCCTCACTGCCTCAAATCTGCTCTTACTTTCAGACACCAAAGATATTTTCTCTTTCCCTGGGCAGAGAGAAACATTCACCACCACTCGGCTCGATTATTTTGAGTCATCCAGCCAAGGCTGTGGCACTGGGCGGGAGTGCAAAAAATTTCATCTCCCACCACGGATACATCTGACTCCTCAGTGGTGTCAGGCTTCTCTCCTCCAGTCTGTGTGTATGGCTGCAAAACAAGAAACGCAGTACTTTAAAACACACTTAATGTGGTTTTAGGCTGGATGATCGGCCTGAGTGTCATTGTTCAGGCTCCTTTTTTTTATTTTTGATAGGGAAGTCAACCTCTGTTCCTCTTCCAGTACAGTTTACTGGCAGGGTCAAAGAATAATGGCAGAATGCACAATACAATTATATGGGTAGGAAACTGTCTCTGAGTTTATATGACTGCATCACAATGTTATACAGCCGTGCCATGTGCACAGAGCTTTCATTCATTGCAGGACATTGGTCATCATTGATTGCATCAATAATTTTTGTCACAAGACCTCTCTTGGCATTGGCCTGGACATCATCACCGAGTCTAAAGGGGCTTTTGCTCTTATCTCTCCATTTATTGAAAATCACATTAGCCCGCAAGACACAGGTGCTGCAGTTTGATTTGACCAGTAATTCACTGTAATGTAAGACGATACAGAGGTCCATTAGACCACCAGACGGATCAGCAATGCTGAAAGAGGAACTGAAGGAATTTTGTGGCTACATGTAGGTTTGTGGTTTGGGCTACTGTCTTCACTGCTGCTTAAAACCAGCATTGTTTTTTTTTTTTGGTAGATTATTTTTCTTAATGGGTTTTCATGAGGCTGTCATTTCAGCTTTTTATTGCAAAGAATGGACCAGTTGCTGTCCACGGTGTAACGATGCTGTTAAATCTAGAATTTAGGTTTGAAATTAATTATCTTTACCTTTTTTTCTTTTTTCTTTTGGTTATATTTTCTGTAAAAATCCCTGCTAATAGTATAAAATCCTCCACTACAGTGATATAAAACAAAGAAATGCAGCAGATCTGGAACAAACAAATGTTTGAATTTTACTAAAACTATTAAGATGATTAATTGATCAGCAAAACGGCTGTGTCCAGTATCAGTTAATCAACTAAGGATAGGAACTAATGATTATTTTCATTATTGATTTGTTCGTTCATTATTTATCAATTATCTATAAAATATGAGAGAGTAGTGAAAAATGCATGTTATAATTCCCCACAGCTCAAGGGGGCATCCTCCCATGTCTTGTTTTGTCTAGACAACAGTCTAAAACACAGATATTTAGTGTGCCATCTATCTGTCAATGTGAGGAGACAGAGACAATATTTTTTTCTTAAGAACTGACTAAAACAGTCTCAAAGAGCCGCAGGTAATTTTTCTGTCAGTCAACTAATTGTTGTGTTTCTTGTAGTTTCAGCACCATGAGAAGTGGATCATTCACTGCGTCCTCTCGTCCGTCCATCCTGTCTGACTAGGATCATACTCCGTTTTGTTTTTTTTTCCCTTGAAATAAGAAAACCAGATGTTGACTTTTCCACTCTCAACAAGTGGGCATATGCAACTGGTCCAGTCGGTGCAGCACAGTAAAGATTATTTGTGAGATGAGAGTCTTTTGCGTTTCAGTCTATAAAGTCTCTAGTGGACGCAGCTTCTGTCCGGTGATGGTGCCAAACTTGGTCTCTCCTGTACCGAGCCAAGTCACAGCTGATTCTGTTCCACGGTCTGTCCTGTTGTTTGCACTACTATATCCAAAAGGAGGAAGATTCTGTGCCTCCTATTTAACCTATAGATAATAAGCTTAACATATCTCTAGAGACCATAAAATCTTGACCATAAAATCCTTAACCTGCATTTTACCCTCACATATTGTCTGGTTGCATAAAATAGTTGTTGAAAACTGGAAACCACTCTGTTGGTAGAGTCTGCACTTCTCTGAGTTAAATTTGTCCTGGGTCACAGTTTAAAGGCCAAAAAGAGGGGTGGGGGAGTGGGGGCTGTGTAGCTCAATGGGTTGAGCAGGCACCCCATACGCAGAGGCTACAGTCCTTACTGCACCTGGCCCTGGTTCGAATCCTGAATCTCGTGGCCCTTTGCTACATGTCATGTTTGCTGCCTCCTTGTTCCTGTCTCTCTCCAACTGTGCTGTCAATTAAAGGCAAAAAAGCCCCAAAAAATAAAGGCACAAAAGGGGAGCTTGAGCCAAAACAAAGAGAGGATGAAGAAATAAGATGCAGAAAAGCACAAGTATTGTAAACAGCTATGTGTGCAGCATCACTGGACCAGTGAAAATGATGACATCATTTCCTCATTTATTTTGAAGGAGAATGGATAATGAATTCATGTCAACATCACGTTATCTTTTCCAGTACATTTCTTTTGAATTTTTAAAATCGATAAGCACTATTTATCAGACATTTTTTCTTTGCCTGTTACTAAAATAATCATCATAAAAGTTCCATTTCAGGCACTGAAAGGGTTAGTCTGTGGTTATGAAGTGATGCACTTGGCCAACATAAGTGTATAATTACATTATTGAAGTGTTTCGATGAGAGTGCATTGACTTTCTACATGCGAGCAGTTTGAAAAATGCCCAGATGGATCCAAAAGCTCCTGTGTGCGCGTGCCTGGAAACCACTCTCCCACCAGATTTTAACACCACCATCAATATGATGTAACAGGAATCGATTCACACTTCATTCATCCAGTTCTGTGGATGGCAGTAACATCGCTGTCTTTTTTTAGTTGACCAGAGTAGTGTTTCTGCTAGTAGTCCATCTACTTCACATATTCTCCTCACCTTGTCCTGATGCAATTTGTGTGTAGTTTTACAAACTGTGTGAATGTTTTTTTTATTGTCCGTTATTGTCCTTGTAAGAAAATGTGTTAACAGCTCAAAGGAGCGAGACTAGAAATAACCAACAAATGTGTCTTGCCAGGTTTAATATTGTTCCTCTGGTTGTGACACCTATACAATGTGCTGTAGCTTCAGCTAGTATGTGAGCTCAATGTGTATCTGGTGCTGGCCCCACAGTTGTAACATGGCAGTCTTGCCCCATGATGGGCAGGTAGTTAGGGTCTTTCTGTTGCATCTCTTAAATGAAGCTTGACATCACCTTTATGCTGCTGCCCTTCAGAGCTCATGTACACCTTGCATTTGGCTCCACTTGCAGAGACACACCAGGTATCAAGATGCAGATCACACTTAATTCCAGGTGTAAATGTGGTCTTACTTTTAAGCCCAGACATATTGGTTTAAAAATGTTGGGTGTATTTTTCTGGTGATACATCCAAGTTTCTTGGAATCCCTGGGTCTCCATTAATCTTTAATCCTCTCTCCTTCTTGGCAGCGCTCTCAGTTTATATGACTAACTATGACCTAATCTTCTTTGTTATTCTTTATCAGAGGGGTTAAGATGGGTGGAGCTGCTGCCATCATCATCAGGAGACCTGAATAAATACAGCTGTACTGATACCATCCCCACCACACCCATGACTTTCTTCAGTGTATGTCTCCACCTTTTTTTATATTTCCACAAATTTACAGTTTATTGTTGGTCATTTATAACAAGTACAATATCATATATCCCGAAATTATATGTGTAAGTATTTTTGAAAGATGCATTACTCAGCTATTAAGTTTTGGGGAATGAAACGTAAAGCAGAGATTTTTTTATGTTAATAAATGAAACACGTCATTTTCAATATTTTCCATCAGAACAACAGTCTTAAATGTGTTGTAGATGGTAAACATATTAGAATAATTGTAACAAAAATTACCAGCCACTAAAACATATTAAAGCAGTTAATCTAGTGACAGCACTTTTATACATACTTAACAATATATTGTGTTTCCAGAATGTGATTTCTTCAGTTTAACAGATGTGACTGTGCATGGTTTGACTTTTAATTGGGCTCGATAGTGGCTAAGAATTATTGATTTTATCTTTAGATGCTTTTATAAATGAGGAATTTTAATGAAAACATTTTAGACTCATGAAATCAAGTCCACAGTGTTGATGTTTTTTGTTTTTTTTTTGTTTTTTTTAGGAGTATCACTTGTCACCACTGGTTTAACTGAAAGTGTCTAAGCTCACATCCTGAACTAGTGTTGATGATCAAATTGTTGTTTTTCAGGAACCGTTGACTGGTGTGCCTCAAACTCTGTAATGGAAAATCGTGGTGAGTACCAAGTTGCTCGTTGTGGTTTGTTAAGTGCAGTGTTAACGCTGTGGAGAGAGCTGTAGATCCACTCATCTCACTGTACATCCACTGTGTTTATGGGGTCTGTCTAGCCTGGTACATTTTTATGAGCCTCTCAGGCCTACTGCCATGCATCTCCTCAACCTCAGGGCCTGACTGACGATCAATTTCCCTTTTCAAATCTTGGCTTTTCAGGGTTTTCCCTGGTCGTCATAGGTCAGTGTGTTATGTGTTGCAGAAGACTTCACTTGAATATATTTTGTGTCTTTACGTTGCAACATGAATGTTGAGAATATGAGCTATGTATTAATTTCGTCTCCCAGTCTTACCTGTGTTCACAGGCAACACAAACACCTCCCTCCCTTATAAAATAGGAATATAGAAACTTCATTATGTTTCCGTTTTTGTTTTTTGGTCACCTCAGGCTATCCTGTTAACCAGTTCCCTTTTTTTCTGCACAATGTGTTTGCCAGAGGGGAAAGCGAGGTAAACATTTTGAAATGTCCGTATGCTAAGCCATCCTTTTTAACTTCCTGGGGCTATACTTAACAATAAAAGCCACGCACAATTCGACACAGTGAAACACATCAACAAGTGTGTTGTAAATGTGGTGGATCTGCATTCGAGGAACGAGACAGAGAGATGAGACCAAGAAATGGGATGGTAAAATTGACACCAGCCCTATTCAATTCACGAACAAAACTTCAATGAAAACAACAAAAACACTGACACAACAGCTTACAGGCAGCCATGTGATTATTTACTTCCTGGTATATTTTATGTTACCTGTGGACAGTTCCACAGTAGGTAGCATCCATTTTTTCTTTCTTACTTTCAGTGCAATGTAAAAATCTGCAAAAAGGTGGAGTATATGTGAAGAGATTTTAAAATGGCTTGTTTCCTGTCACAGATGAGACACAGTGACACAAAGCGGTATGTCACGATCCAAAGGGCACGTTCCCATACTCTCACCGTGTTGGACAGGGCTGCGCACGTGCATGTCTGTGTGTACCTGGCTCAGCCTGTCCGCCTGCTAAAGTGGCCTGGCCCAGTCTGTTATCCAGGTCAGGCCAACAGGTTCTGGGCTCATGCGGATTGGCTCAGCTCTCTCTGGAAGCCGGCCCGATGTGGAGGCTGTATGTGGGGCACAGGGAGAGAAAAGGAACGCTGCCGAACACACTAGCTCTCCATCTTTAGAAACAGCTCGAGATGCAGCCAAACGCTCAGAAAGCTCTGATCTATCCAGGCATAATGACACAGCTTGGTGCTCTGGATTCCTCTGAGGCGCGGTCGCACAAGTTTTTCTGAAGACACTGGGAGGAATCAAACAGGACGGGGAATCAGAGCACTAATTTGGGGGGTCTCCTTCTCGTCTAGTTTAGAAAAAGCGGTCTCTCCTTTTTCCTTTTTGCTCTGCCTCTCTTTATTCAGGCCCCAAACAGGGCAGCTCTCCTTGGCAAACATGTTTCAAAGTCATGCTAATACCTCAGAGACTGTTCATATTGTGATAAGAGACTTGGAGATGTGCATAAAATGGTGTCTGGAGGCATAAAGAGAGGTGAGCGGCATGATAAACACCCTCTGCTGGTTCTGAACAACAGTAGTAGCCTAATATTAGCATACATACTGTATAAAGAAATGGCAGCATGTATGTGATCAACACATCTTCCCTTTTGCCAGATTGGCTTGTGATCCTTCATTCCTCCTTAACAACTTTAGTGTCATAGTAGCAGCTGTACTGCTGCAGGGATTCATGATGAAATGTTGGGATGGAGCAGCATCTCAGGCATCTTTAAATTGCTCCCACAGAAAAATGTCTCTGATCTTTTGAACTGCTTCGTTTGATTGAGGGCATTGATTGAAATTGTTTTCATATTTTTTCCCATCTGTCCTCAACATCCAGAAAAAAAATTGGGGTTTTGCTTGTGAGTTAAGGTGGTTTACTTATTTAGAAAAGGCTTAAAAAAGGTCTCTGTATCTCTCGTCAGATTGAGGAAGAGCTTGGCTCATAATTGTTTTCAAGGCAAACAATGTGGTTTCAGCTCTGAGGTTTTAAGTCTAGTTTTTTTCCTGTGGTGGTTAAGTATTTATGTTGCAACATTTAGCCTCGATCAGTGTTACGATCATGCAAGTCCCTGTTTTCTTGAGACCCACTGCACCATAGAGCGGGCATCACATTGTACATACATTATTGGGTGCACACTCTGGACCACATACCACAGCACACACATGAAATTGAAAACATGACTCGTCTTTCTCCCTGGAATGGTAGGCATCTTTCAGTGAATGCTGACCTGTGCTATGAGCCAAGGAGGGAGGGTCAGTGAGAGAGGGGCAGAGGGAGTCCAGCTCCTGGAGGGAGGGAAAGTCTTAAGGAGATTGCAAGAGGGAGGGACAGAGGAAGGTCTGAGCAGAAAGACGTAGAAGAAGTTCAGAAGAGAGAAAGACAAAGACGAAAAGACCTGAGATAGAAATGAGGGGACTTTGTTGAAGGCAGGTGCAGCTGCTGTTCTGTCCAAGTGTAGTGGCCACAGTTTTTGGGTGCAGGACAGGTAGAGGCCCCTCAGGGGCTGGATCATGGGACAGAGCCTTCGTCTGGAGACCCCAGCCCAAGACCCACAAAAACACAACAATGGTGGTGAGTTTCTGGACTCACTCATGCACTCTTTGTATATTGCGTGCACTTTCCATTCCATTCTTTACTGTTTTGTAGCTATTTGATGCCTTAAAGCAAAGAGGAGAAAGAGGGTTTGGAGATTGTATAATCAACCCTGCACAGTCTCCTCTCCTTCTCGAGCCCCTTCACTTTCACCACCACAAGGAATGTTAAATCACTGGGATCATGTGGATGAATCTCAGCTGTGTTTTTACACTCATGCATGTGTTGCGCACTTACTTTCTTATCTTACAGTGCACAGGAAGGTGACCTCAGATATTGGAATGATGTTTTCTTCTTTTGGGACGAAAAGAGTTAGTGACTGTTGGGATCAGATTTTACATAATTATTGAACCATTCCAACAATTACTCTTTTAATAATTACAAATTTTTACATTACAGAGTGTAAACAGATCAGAGAGCTGGGACACAATGATGCATTTGTAGGACAGATTAAAAACTGTCTTACCTTCAATTGCACGCTTTATTTGATTTAGTGTTAGTATGCCAGTGGGTTTTAAATGTTTGTCTGATTTTTTTGGAAACACAAGATTCTGCAAGAAGCAGTCGCTTTGATTAATAACCTCTTTGTGCCGTCAATTAAATGGATTGAATTTCATAATCTGCCTTGGCAAGGCTCAGGGTTATAATAAGGTCGAAAGGGTTTTGCAACCATTGCACCGCGTGGAAACAGGTTTCTTATGTAAGTGATCAGGTTGGCTTGGCTGGTAGATTGGCTAAAGGCCGGGGGCCCTTTAAAACAACAGTCTTCTTTAACCACATGCTCACCTGACTGGGCTGCCATGACTCATTGAATCATGAGGTTAGAGGCAAATCTGGCCCCTCTGGGACATGTTTGAGAGAGGAGTAGATGTGGCCTCTGGACAGGGGTACATCAGAGGAACACACACACACACACACACATGCACATGCACACAGTGTCACACACCCCCATGTTTCCTGACTGGTATGCCTTATCTTGGCAGCCCTACTGATTACAGAGCATGACAACTAGTGTTCTGGTTCTGGCTTTGTTCTGAATGGAAACTTGTTTTCTATTATCTAGATGTTTGAACAGTCAGAATGTTAATTAGTTTCACTGGTGCCACTGTTTTGTACTGTCTTTTGCACTGATTTTCCATAAACTTAACATTGGACTGTGTTATTGAGTGTAAGGGGAAGAGGTTGTCTTTGTTCTCGGTCACAGAATCAGGGTGGAGTGCTGTTTCCTCCCTGTGTTTCCAGGCTGCCACCCCCCAATAAGCCTTGTACTTTTTCTGTCTTTTGCAGCTCTTTTTACCCTTTACTCTTATTCCCTGACGTCTCCTCACCACAGCTGAAACTATGTTGGCTAGCTTCTCTTTGTGTCTATGAAGAATAATTTTGAAAGGATCCATGGCTTTCTTCAATGTGATTTTAGAGTTGGATTTACTCTACTTTTTGACTTTTTGTGTGTGTGTGTGTGTCAGTGGACTGACTAATTTTATAATCAGTCATCATCAGGCTAATGTACAAATCTTCTAAGGATACAGCCCAGTCATCTTTTTCAAACGGATGCCTGCTGCATGGGCTGAGTCGTCTGCGATCGTCATCTCTGCAGTGCTTTGGAGTGTGCAGGCCTGGCACGGCCGGCTGTTATCCTGCTTCACTGGCTTCAGCTGAGCCACTGTGTCAGAGCAGTGTGCTGTGTGAGAACCTCAGTTCTGGATCACAGGGAGGCTGCCTTAAGCAATGCTTAATCTGGATGTTATGGCAGCTGGTCTGAATCCTCAGATTTCTACCTCGCCAAGATAAGCTGGATTTCCATGGTGCGGACATGTTCCTTGAACCAGGACCCTCTCTGCTGTACTGTAACTGTTTCCTGCAACTTGTCCTTCTGGAATTTCCTTCCTTGCTGATTTGACTGTTGGGATATATACCGGACAGTTGATTTGGGGGTCGCCGAATGCTCCCTGCTTCTCCATGGCATGCTGTTTCAAGTCCCACTACCATGGAAGCTGGACGCTTAACACCCCTCTTCCAGGTAGACGAGTGTCTGATCTGTTCTTTGACTGGCCCGACAGAAATGAAACTTTTCTGAAAACGCGGTGGAAAAACTATTTTTGAATCATCAGTAATGCCGGGGCATGGACTATTTTGATCAGATCTGTTTTGGAGGTTTTAGGCTCAGTCAGGCTTCTAAACTCTATATAAGCATTCAGTTCAGATTTTACCCCGCCAGCAGCACTGAGGTAGCAGTGTGGAGCAGCGGTTAAAGACTCTGTCCTTCAGCTGCAAAATGGGTTTGAATCCTGTGTCAGCAACCATCCACCGCGCTAAAATGTCCCTTAGCAAAGATACTGAAACCCTGCCAGCTCCAGGGTTGCTGGTCCATAGTTAACCCTCACTTCCCCTGCTCTGTGTGTGTAGTCATTTTCCACCTGGGAATGTCTACTGTTGTTATTATGTCCCCCTTTTCTTTACCGGACTGATAAGTAAGCCACTTACACTGTTGTAGGTATTGTGTTAGGCGTATATTGTGGGAATCAGACTGCAAGGCGTTATTGTCGCCAAGACATCCTGTGTGTGCCTGCGAGTGGCTGTTTTAAATCGGACCCCATTCTCTCTCCACTGGTAAATATTATGTCTGCTGAACACAGCAGCTGCAGCCTTGAGAGAGCTAATGTTTGAAACTCTCTCCGAGCTCAGCACCCTGTCAGTTGGCCTTTCAATTGCATAACCTAGAATATGTTGCCATGGCTGCAGAATGCCATTTAATGGACCACTTCAGGTCCTAATGGCATCTCATAATGACCAGTGTTCTCTAAAAGGCTTTACACCTCAAACGTTAGCTGTACATATGTATCATGACTGTTTTTTTTTTTTTCCCGCTACTGTGTGATTGCATCCATGTGTATGCCTCTCTTCCCAATAGAGGCAGCGAGGCCTGAAAGGCTGATAAGGCACCAGTCTCCATCCAGCCAAGGAATGTGAGCACTTGACAGAGAGAAATCCTGGCTGAACGCCAGCATCAGACTTCTCCTGTTAACTGTGGATGTGTGGAGGAGTCCGTGAGCTCCCAGCATCGCCCTGCCAAAGCACACTCAGTCCCCGTGAACTAACAGCTAAAGATAATAGCAGCCGTAATGAGCACGGCCTTGTTTACAAAGGCAGCAGATGAGCTCTGTTAGAATAGAGAGGCCTCCGTCATGACAGTGTGACTGCTGCAGACAGATCTGCGCTCTCTTATTTTCCATGTCTTGTTTTTAAAGTTGTGTAGATTTTTTTTAGAGATTTTCAACGCTGTTTTCCCTCCTTGTAGATGATGAAGCTGAGCAGCACCACAGCACAATGGTGGGAGAGGGGGGCAGCACGGGGGACAGCACCCCTCCCCCAAAGCGTAAGGGCAAATTCTCCACCCTTGGCAAGATCTTCAAGCCGTGGAAGTGGCGGAAGAAGAAAAGCAGCGAGAAGTTCAAGGAAACTTCAGAAGGTTTGTGTTGTGAAAACTCATTGTGTTTGTAGTGTAAGT
>OMNW01012271.1:78993-113450 GCA_900303245.1 Selene dorsalis | reverse complement strand
AGTGTCAATCTTGTTTAAGGGAGAGGTGCTGGAAGATTTAAACTCACAAAAAAGGATCCATAATGCTTATTTATATATTTGTTTTGTCTTCCATTAGTTCTGAAGATGACTACTCAGAGGAGGAGGAAGACGAGGAAGATGATGAGGAAGAGGAGGAGGATGAAGAAGACGAAGAAGAGGATGCGGAAGAGGAGCATGACATGCACGGGGAGGACAGTGACTCAGATGGTCCCGGGCTTCATAACGATGAAGACTCGGATGAGGATGAAGAGGATGAACCCCCACCTAGTAAGCACAACCAAAGTTAATGAAAATTATAGAGAAAGATTTTTTTTTTAGTTTTAAGAGTCAAGCAGCTTGCAGTGGTTTGTATTCCTGTGCACCTGAACGTATCACTCTGCTTGGCTTCTCTCCAGGCGCCCTGGCCAGCAGGGTCAAGAGAAAGGACACTCTGGCTCTGAAGCTGAGCAGCCGTCCCACTGTTCCAAACAGGGACAGGTTTACCCAGGAGAGGAGCAGCAGAGATGACCAGCCTCCGGGACAGACAGGCCTCACCTGGCAGAGCAGGGAGCAGTGGGAGGCCATCCGCACACAGATCGGCACCGCACTCACAAGGTAAAGACGGGCATTGTCTCACTTCTGTGCATATTCCATTGCCTTTGTGTCCTTTAAACTGACAAGAGTGAATGTGCGTTTCCTGAAGAACTCAGGCGATCGACTCTCAGATCTTTGTCCTACTTATTGCCTGAATGACAAAGTGATGAAAAATGTGTAAAAATAGTGCTGCTCTTATTTTCTTTTTTCTTCAGACGACTCAGTCAGAGACCCACAGCTGAGGAGCTCGAGCAAAGAAACATTCTTCAGCGTCAGTATCAACTCTTTCTTTCCTTTTGACCATGTTTTTATCTTTTATTCAGCCTAATACTTCCACCAGTGAATAATATTCTGGGTGCTCTTTGACGTAGACTTAGACACTTAAAATTGCAACTCTGTCTGATTCTTTTGTCTATGAATTACACTCGTTATTGTTACTAAAGCTACATCTTAACATTCCTGAGCCATTCCTTTGCAGTGTTCAAACACATCTGATTCTTACGCACAATGATGACACAAATTTACACTTGAAAAGACTGTGTGAAACATGGATTGCAGTTTAGATGTCTAATTTTGGAGGCAGTTTTTACTCTGCGTTTCCTGCACATCAAACTAGGCTTTTATACCTGAGGCTAAATTAAGATCTGTTCATTTTTTTCCCCTCATCCTTTGTTCTTTCTTCAGCCAAAAACCAGGCTGACAGACAGGCTGAGGTCAGAGAGATCAAGCGGCGGCTGACCAGGAAGGTGAGGCAGCACATCCACAACACACTTCCAAGTGTCAAATAGTGTGTTTGCTGGATAAGAAACTAACATAAAAACCTGTGTTGTAGCTGAGTCAAAGACCCACAGTCGCCGAACTACAGGCGAGGAAAATCCTGCGATTCCATGAGTATGTGGAAGTCACAGACGCCCAAGACTATGATCGGAGAGCGGACAAGCCATGGACGAAGCTGACTCCTGCTGACAAGGTATGCATCAGTGCTAAACAAACCCAGTAAATGCATCATGTAAAAGATTTAACATCACATCAGCATCAGTGTGTTGGGTATGACAGACTGTGTTAAAATTCACTATTAATTGACAATCTCCTTCCTGCGTTTTTGGCAAGGCGGCTATCCGGAAGGAACTCAACGATTATAAGAGCACTGAAATGGAAGTTCATGAAGAGAGCAGAATTTACACAAGGTATAACCTCATTAAATGGATCTTGATGTTAATGTCCTTCAGATTTCAGTCCCGGTTGGTTTGGTGACAACTGGAGTTTTCATGCTACAGCAGATGCACCTTGTTACTACAAACTACTTCATCAGAAATACAACATAAAAACAGCTACAGACTTAACCACAGTGACAAATACATTGTTTCCTGTGACTGTTCCACAATAAAAAATCCTCCCTGTTTCACTTAAACATCTTGAATATGATTTAATGGCAGCAGCCATTTGCGTTAACAGTAACTTGCAACTGCTGCTGCTGCTGCTACTGTTTTGATATTGGTATGTGGAGAAGAATGAGGCTGATGGTGAGTTATAAAACTGTAACACTGGATCACACACATGCTTCGCTCCTGTGAGCGATTCCCTCATGCATGTGAAAGCAATTAAAATCCAGAACGGGGATTGCGGGCTTCATCACTGACACTTAAAACTACTACATTTAGATGTAATTATAGAATGTTTATACATTGAATGGCTATTTCTAAAACACTGACCACAAATAGCAGCAAACCAGGGTGTGATCTCATTGAAAGTGGTGGAGGATTATAAGGATTATGAATTTAAATGGAACAGGAACGTCTTTTCGCGCCTCATGAGATGTTTTTGTGTTGTTACATTTAGGTTTCATCGGCCTTAACGTCCCCCCGCACCTCCCTCTTCATGGATAATGAAGCACTTAAGATCTCTGTGGCAAGCAGCTGCTCCCTATGCAGACTGGTGGCCCTTTATGTTTCTCGAATGTACTGTACAGATCATCAGGAAAAGCCTGGAACTGACTCAAAACAAGAATGCTTCGCGCTTGCCCTCCATCGCCCTCTCACTACATTGCTTTCACTTACCTGAGGCGGTGGTGGGTGAGGCCCCAGATGCAGTATTTCTCCTGGACGTCAGGGGGAACCACGTGCCAATGAAGTGGAGAAGTGGCAGAGGACCTACAGGGCTTACTCTCACTCTGCTGTTATGTGGTACCCCTCAGGGACCTGGATCTAGTTACAACCTTTAATGCGGCCTCATTCTGTGTTGCCTTTTTTCTTCTTTACTGTATATGGAAAAGCTAATTCATCTTGTTAATGTAATAACATACAATAATAATAGTAATAATAATGATCATGACTTATAATACTCCACACAGTAATAATAGATAAGAGACAAATGGCAGCAGTAAGAGCAGGTTGGAGAATGAAGACTGGGATATTCTGTTTTAGGACTGGACATCTCTGGGATATTGTGTTTTATATCAATTGTGTACAGATTGCTATTGTGATACCTTAGAATGAAACTTGGAGAGATATAATTACAAAATAATCTGTAATGCACAAGATATTTTATATTGTAATTTTGATCACATGAGTAGTGACAGCTTTTATTTGAGCCTTTTTTATTTGGCTTGCCTGTATTTATGGTTGTGATGTGAGGTGGCCATTTAAGCGTCAATTTAGGTTAAAGAAAAAAAAAAAGGAGCAGGTCAGGAAGCTGTTGGTGTTTTTGTGTGTGCCAACGCACCCAATGCCTAAAGGACTATAGAAGACTGGTTTTCATATCACTGATTTCTGCAAACCACTGCATGAGCCAACACAGAATCCAGTGCGACTGGATCTGGATAATCTCTCTTCATTTATACTTTTTTATGAGTTTTTGTACTTCCCTTTAAAGATCAACCATGCAATGCATTCTGTAGCCATTTTGAATAAGGCCATGCTAGTAGTGTCTATACTAAGAGTTAAATGTAAGTGGCTGTGAGTATAGATCAGGGATTTATCAAAAAATCTGAAAATGTATAAACGGTCAACAGGGAGTCATTTTGGCTGGAGCCTTCTGACAATGCAGAAGTGATTTATCTTGTATTGTTGTCTGGCCAGTAGCTTACAGGGTTCTCTATGCTGTGTACAGGTTGATATAGGTTTAACTGATGCTTGTGTATATCTTGTCTTCCTTTCATTTGAAAAGAAATTTTAAATATAAAAGTATTATAGGTTGCTATTTTTTTAAGCACAGAATATTAGTTTATGATTAAATGCAACAAGAATGGGAATATGAAAGTGTACCTTTTCTGTAAAACTAAGTTCATTTTTAATTGAATGTGGAATTGTATGGACTGACAGTTTTCTTTTTAATTGTAAATAGTCACATCTGGATCTAATTAAAAATCTTACAATTCCATGATCCTTGCGTGCAATAACTATGTCCCTGGCTCAAATCAACGCATCTATGTGAACTATTGATGTTGCGGGGATAATTCAATCTGGGAGCAATAAGTAAAAATATGAGGGTGGAGTGACACCTGGTGGTAGGTGTGTTGTGCTGAAGATGCCCTGGAGATGTGTTGCTTTAGATGCTCTATGTATGAACAAGGTGACCATCTGAATTTTGGAATACATTTGGTACTCTGAATATACACCCCCGAGGTATAAACAGTGTATTTTGAAAACAGTGAAGGGGAAGCTCTTGTGCAGAAGTTCACAATGAGACAATGATGGGGTGGTTACAATGTAGCAGAGTGATGACAACATATTTGCAACTGCAAAACAAGCCTGGGTGATGACATAAAAAAAATGACTTGGCATAGGAAAATATTCACGCACAATGTACAAGGAGTGAAGTAAACAGTCTCAAAATAGAGACTGAAGTAAACTAGCACAACTAATAGACTGCAAGTGGATCACATCCAAGTTTATACTGGTCACAGTTTGTGCCATGTAAACTCTTGTAGTGTTTCTACTTGCTTAACTTTTACTACACCACAGTCTTTTGACAACTAGATACTAATTATTTGACAGACAGAGATTTTAATATATCATCTACAAACCTCTGAAATGCAAAATTTCATAGTTGATCATGTAATCATTTGAAATGGAGACCTGTATTATAAGAGAAAAAAATTATAGATTACGTTGAAAAGAAGCCTGTTTAAAAAAGCAATAGCATTACTGTATAATCAGTATTTGATTTTTTTTGTACATTTTGTTGGAGTATGATAAAGTGAATCATGAAATCCTTTTGTGATTTATTTATCCTTTTTTTAGACATCTGACTCATGTAACATCCAAACATATTTGTGACGCTCTCTCTGCAATGGAAATCAAATATTGTCTGGAGAATTCATTCAACCACTATTAGATAGTCCCACAAAAAGCTTTACTTTCACTTTCTGTTACTTCTTCCCAACCAGCTTGCATGTGTTTGTCTATTCATATAAGCCTACGTGAGTACTTCTGTGACTATTGGCTTTTAGTATTTTACTTCACTTTAATGGTCTGAGTACTTCACTTGTCACCATCAGCACTTTCACCTCTGACAATCTATGCTCTGACTTCAGGTTTAGATGTTACTGTCTCTTTAAAATTCCAAAAAACGTGCAGTCTCGCGTGTGCTGAGTGCCTCAAGACCGGGAACAAGTTGCGCACGTTCACTACTAAGGAAAACTACAGACATCTTCACACCACAGGTTAGTAAATTATCGGCTCCTAAACTGTCCCGCCGGCAAATATATACAATAATAAGCACAACTTAATCGGTGTATAGGCGGTTCGTTCAGTAAATGATGTTACTGTGGTTCATTCATTGCCGGATGTCATGCTAACGACGCTAGCTAGTTAGCAGGCTTGCATACAGTTAGCCAGTGTCATGTAGACCAGTTGTAGTTTCATGCGAGTCTGCTAACATTGGTTATAGGGTTAAAACGTGACTATTATATGTTGCAGTGTGACTGTCTTAATTGCTGGTTGTGTCACGGTTAATTATGGATCACTATTTAGTCTGAAGGGCAGCGCTTTTGAAGCTAACGTGAGGTGAAATGGTAAATGTTAGCAAGGACACATGGAAAACTGCCAACGTTAGATCACGCTGCTTATTTTAACCTGTCCGTTTACGTTAGATTTGAACGTATCGACAGCTCCGTCTAAACATGTCCTCAGGAAAAGCTGGTGTCTAACAACAGAGGTTAGTGTGATTCCAGTTGAAATTTTACCACAAGTGGTCATGTTCATGCCAGCATGGTGGCAGAGGCAGTTGAAGCACAACTGTGTGGGGTTGAAGGAACCTGACACTGCCAGCCATTGAGATGAGGCTCTGACAGCTGTTCGTCCTAACAGCTTCTGGTCAATGTTATGACCAAAGTAAAGACTGATTGTGTGCTCCTCGGTCCATTAGGCTTGTTGGAGGCTGGTGAGTTTATGAGAAGATCCACATTGCTCAAGATGGATATGCCTTGCACTCAAAGTCAGCCCCAGCAATACTATCAGTCATATTCGGTGTTGCAGACAGGCCGGTCCGACCAGCAGTTGAACACCTCAGGACATCTCATTCGCAGTGACTTTAAATAGGAGTAAATGAAATGCTCCTCATATGTCACTGCCTGAAACTAGTAAAAATGAAATTATTGCTTGATAAATCACTCCAATCAGTTTTCACAATGTTTAGGATTAGATTAATTTTCCATCAAATAATTGCAACATGTATATTTTCTGTGACAAGAAGCTGTAGTGGTGCTGCTTCACTTTGCACCAGAGGCCACATCTGTACCTATGATATTCCTCCAAATGCCATAGCTGTCATGTTTCGACGCAGCTCAGGCACTATATCCAGAAGCTGCCCATATCCCATCTTAGGTTTTTTCTCCCCAGATGTAAATCTTTCAGCATGCAGAAGATGGGCTATATCTTATATTTATCCAGTGTCCATCCAGTCTATCATGTGTCTTTGTACACTGGCCTTGAAAGAAAGGACAAAGCTTCCCAGACTTAGAATCTGCTTAGACTGGATCTTTGAGGATCCGATAAAATTGTGTTGTGATTTTTCATCTTTTCGTTGCATCTAGTATCACCAGCTGTGTGACTTTTAAAATCTTGCACCAGTTTCCTCTTACATTTTTTCTTATCTCTTACAGAGTTTTTCCAAAAAGGGTTGCTGCCATGCCTGCCAAAAAGACCACTGTCAAGAGGAAGTCTGAGGCTATTGTGGAGGATGATAAAGACGCCAAGAAAGTGAAAAGTAAGTGAATGGATCTTTAAAATAAGTGGAGGAACCAGTGATTCTGCTCATGGATAGTAGACAGTGAGACATTAGATATACACTTTATCTTCCTAGATCAATCAAATTGAAGTTTCGTTAAGATAATATTACACACCCAGTGGATGGAAGGAAAATATGTGGCTAAAGGAATGTCACAGTGCACTACTAACCCTATCACCAACCCAACGATATATTGTGTGTGTGTGTGTGTAGTTTCCCACAGGAGTCATGGCAAGGAGGCCGGTCAGGTTCTTGTTCTGGGCCAGGGCGACGTTGGACAGTTGGGTTTAGGTGAGGATATCATTGAGAGGAAGAAGCCAGCCCTTGTTTCCCTGCCAGAGAAAACTGTGCAAGTGATAGCAGGGGGCATGCACACTGTGTGCCTCAGTGACACTGGTCATGTAAGTTCATTACTATCTTATTTCCTTTTTTTAAAAAAAATCTTGTCAGTTTTTTTCTAGAACTAATGGTCTTTAGTTGCCTTCATAAGCTGATTCGGTTGTTGTCACCCTAGGTCTACACATTTGGCTGTAATGATGAAGGAGCCCTCGGCCGGGACACAACAGAGGAGGGGTCTGAGATGGTTCCAGGAAAGGTGACACTGGAAGAGAAGGTGGTCCAGGTGTCGGCCGGGGACAGCCACACAGCTGCCCTCACAGAGGATGGGACTGTGTACATCTGGGGCTCCTTCAGGGTTAGTTACCTGCTGTTCTCACTCACCAAGGCCTGTGTTTGAAAGTGTTTGTGTTTACTTACGTGTGCGAGGATTTTCTCCCACAACCTTTCAATTACTATTTTTTAGCCAATCAGTATCACCATTAGAAATGATTTAGTACTCATTTTCACTTTGAACATGCAGCTGACAGGCATGCAGTATGTGCAGTTTGAGGCCACTCTTTTTAAAAGACAGTGTCCTTCAGGATAGAGAAAGCACTTATCAGCAGGCAGACAGCTGGTCAGAATCATTCACTATTTATTGAAGCCACCATTTTGCAGCATTTTCTAAATGTAACAACTGATATTCTCTATATAATGTATTTAGATTATCATATATCCCATGTTCAAAAAGTAGAGAACTGACAACGCTCAAAAATCCTTTTAAAAATTATTTTCCATCATGTATAATGCATGACCTAAATATAGCAGTCTCCAATATTATCTTCCTGGCTTCTGGTGGAGTCATGTGTCCAACCTCACTTGGACTTAACTGACTCGATGAATGAGGATTTATGATCTTAAGTATAATGTTCGGGTAAAGTTTTTATGGTAACAGTGATCTCATCCTTTTTTTTCTGTCCAATGTCTCTCCCTGTTATAATCATTTGAATATCTTCACCATCCAAAATCTCCCACCTTTTTCCTCTTACCATCCTCTACATTAATCCTTTTGATTCTTTTCTTGATCACTCTATCTCAGTGGTATCAGCAGTCTCGTTTCATTTTAGCCCCATTTGAGGTGGGCTGATTTCTGAAAATTAAGTTAAAAGCTGAAATGGAAGCAGTTTCTCGTAATGGGAACTCAGGAAAATGACAGAGAATGTCCTGAATGTTTTATTTGCGCACATTAAACACTCATTAACACAGAGCTTTAGTCTGGACAGATTAAAGGTTTCCAGTCATTGGACTGTCCATCTCTACTCGGCACAATTCAACAGTGTCGTGATTTGGATGTGTAATTAGCCACTAACTCCTTTTCCTGCTCATTATCGTAATTTTTTTATTTTAACCAAGTCAAAATCTTTCTCTACAGCTCATAACAGTGCAGTACAAGTTCATGTTTAGCACTTAACTTCTTCTGTTTCTGTTATTTCTAACTGTAACTCTCCCACTTCAACCCGAACAGCAGCAGCTATGAAGCCTCTGAAGTTTGTAAAAACTAAACATTTCAGCTGTTTACAATCTTATCTTCAGTGTCATAGTTTTTTCTAACCACCCTTTTCACTTCATCACTTCTTTTTTTTCATGACTAACTAATGTGTCCACTTTTTCTCACTGAGCAGAGGACAAATATCCTTGAACATTACATACACAGTAAATGACTTGTATCACTCTGATTCCAATTAACTTCCATTCCTCTTGTTAATGTGAGTTCAAGAGCAGAATCATTTCCTTTAATAATATCTTTTCTATGTGTCTTCACCATCATTCAAGTGCTCCAGGCTCTCTGTCCAGTCCTCAATTATCAAACCAGATGCATTTGTTGCTAATGGCACTTCAGAATATCTTGCTCTCTCAGATCTTACCATTTAAAAATGCTTGGGAATTTTCTCTGGTCTGTTGGTTGTCATACTGAAATGTAACAACAGTACAAACTGTTGATCTAGTTTTTTCACCCAAAAATAGGATTTATGATCTCTTCAATCATCAAGGTGGCATTTGCTGGTGCCAAATAGTGCTTCCTTCCTGAATTGACCCATAAAAGAGAGCAGTGAAGCAACTGAACCATAGTTTGACGACCTTTCGTAGCTCCAGTCCTCACTGTTTTCCCCTCTCAGCTCTTATCACTCCTCCGACAAGATAACTCATCGGCATTTCGTTATTATACTCAGTGGCACACTGGCAATTATGTCTCTGTTACCTCTGCCTACCTTTGACATTCCCACTTTTAAGGGAAATAAAACTGACTGTGACTCACTCAACCCTCGCTTTTGAAAAATGTTTGTCAAAAATGTTTTTGCTTTATTTTTTACAAGGGTACTTAATGTCACATCAACAAATTTCCATGCACAAAAAGAAGCAGCAACATGTCTGATGTTTGCAGAAATGCAGAACAATATGACTAAAACAACATTTTATCAAGTGACTGATTGTTTGAATTCCTTTGAGCTGACCTGAATTGCCAGCGAAGTTGGTTATGCCTTTCGGTGCATTTCAGTGTTTTTAGTGGTTGAGAGTAGACAAACTTAACTCACTGACTGAATCTCGTGACATTGCAGCCCAATAATTAAAAAGTAAATACTGAAAATACCACATTCACACAAGTATTGAATACAAAAACTTTATAGCCACTCTGTATTTTCTATAACTGAAAATGAACATTGCCTATCTTTGTGTTAAACCAATAATATTCTGCACTATTTTTTTTACCAGGATAACAATGGTGTGATTGGTCTTCTAGAGCCAATGAAAACATGTCCTCTACCAGTCAAAGTCCCCATGACAGAACCTGTTGTGAAAATTGCATCAGGTAAGAAACAATCCTCTTCAGTGCCATATTTTGTATTTGTCCTCTGTGTATTAACCTCTAACAAATTCCTGTGATAGGTAATGATCACCTGGTACTGGTAACACTCGAGGGAAATCTTTACACATCAGGCACAGCAGAGCAGGGGCAGCTGGGAAGAGTGCCTGAGCACTTTTCAAACAGAGGAGGCAGGAAAGGCCTCGGTAAGTAACACGAGCCTCTTTCTGTTTGATGAAATAAAAGTCTTTACATTGACGTTGCTCCTTGATTTGTGATCATATTGACCATAGATGAGGATGATGTATATTAATTCATGCTAACTGTATCTCCTCTGATTTCAGGCCGTCTGCTGGTACCACAGATAGTCAAAGTCAAAGGGAAAGTTCACTTCATTGATGCCTTCTGTGGGGCGTACTTCACTTTTGCTGTATCAAAGGAGGGACATGTGTATGGATTTGGCCTCTCCAACTATCACCAGCTGGGTCAGTGTCATGTGAATTGACTCAACTTTATCTACAGTGCTATCTGATATGATTTAAAGGTTAGCGAGGCATTATGTGGTTATTGTGTGTGTCCTTACAACTTTCTTTACTCGTCTAACCAGGCACTAAAAACACCAAGATGTGTTTCGTCCCCGTAAAATTAACATGCTTCAAGAACTCGACAACCTCCTGGGTTGACTTTTCTGGAGGACAACATCATACTCTTTGTCTTGATGCTGAAGGTAAACTGCAGCTTACTGACTACATCTGACTGTATTATTTGGTGGTCAAGGCTCAAATGTTTTTGTCGCCAATAACTCTTAAGTTCATATGCCAGTTATGTCACAATTTAACACAAATGTCTAATTGTTTAACACAGTGAAATGATGACACAGTTCAATGTCGCTGTGCCACTACAATGTCCAGTAAAAACACCTGCATAGAACCGCAAGGTGTTAATTATAGTACAGATTCAACAATCTAAGCCAAACAGCAGCCATTACAGTTGAATATAATACGTTTTTAAAATGACAAAAACACAAGTGAAAATTTAACCTTGTTGAGATGAGTCCATCTTTTCCTCGTCTCTCAGGACAGGTGTATAGCCTGGGCAGAGCAGAGTATGGTCGTCTTGGTCTGGGCCAGGGAGCTGAAGAGAAGAGTGAGCCTACGTCTGTGACAGGGATGGAGCTGGCCAGTGGCGTGACATGTGGGGCATCAGTCAGCTACGCTGTCACCAGAGAAGGTGAGGAAAAAAAGGAAGTGGAGTATTGAGTGACCTACCTGAGTCTGTGTGAGTGTTGTCCTTCTTGCTGTTGAGTTTTATACTGTAACAAAAGAACTGGTCATTAGACGGTGCCTTTTACAACAGTACAGCAAAATACAGCACATGCACAACATAACCAGTTTTCCAGTGTCCCTTTAAATTGTTCTGCACACAGCCATCCCCAATTAGCCACTCTCCTACTCTAACAGTAGAGCAGCTTGTTTCTCCTGCCTTTGACATTTGTAGGCTCCTCATTAATCACACAAGTTGTTTTTGTCAGGAAAACACCATTAGGTTTTAGTATAGCTGGATGTAAAGTAATTATCCCTCATTACTGCTAATTCTCTGCACTGCTAGCTGATATGGATTGGATTTTTCCAGCTGTGTGTAAACGGTATTTGTGCAATAAGCTAATAGGTTTGCAAAATGGGATGTTCACCCCTTTTACTGTTTGCTGTGCTTCCAGGATCTGTGTATGCTTGGGGCATGGGCACCAACTTGCAGCTTGGCACGGGAGAGGAGGACGACGAGTGGAGCCCCGTGAAGATGACGGGCAAACAGCTGGAGAACCGTGCAGTAATGATGGTTTCCAGTGGAGGGCAGCACACAGTCCTTTTGGTTAAAGACAAGCAGGAAAGCTGATGTCCATCTCTGGCAGAGAGTAACGGGATCTTTTGATCCCTTTCAAGGTGGGGCTTTGTAGGGAGAGGGATAAGCTGTGTTTGTCTTCCTGTGCTCAGCCGAGGGAGTGTGAAGGGTGCGGAGAGATTGGAGGGGAGAGAGGTTCAGCCCCTTTTACAAGAACTCTGTTCTTCCTAGTGCGGAAAATTTTTGTGGATGTTCGGTAGATCATGACAAATGAGAGACTATTTTTTTAAATCTAGTTTTTGATGTTCCCTTTGAAGTCATTTCATTAAATTTCACCAGTATGACTGTAAGATGGCAAATGTGATGTTTGTGAATGTGACTGCATGTCCACAATGGAAATGAGACTGCAAGCCTTTTAATGACTTCCCCCAAACAATAGTGTTTTTAATGTGTTTTTTTTTTCTTTTCTTTAAAGCAATAATTTCATTGACATTGGTTCAGACAGGACATTTATACTCCGTGAGTTCAATATGTGCGACTACTGTTCATCCTACCTAGGGCACACAACATTGTGGCTGTTTGGACATTTACGTGCATCCTGCATTTTGTTGGTTTCCCTGTCTGAAAATAAAGATAACATTTTAAGTTTTTAAGCCTTTTCTTAGCCCCTTTATCTGCTGTGTCGCAGCTATTTTCATAATCAGTTGGGTGGTATTTTTAGGGGAAAAAAAATTATCAACTGTAATAGTAGCAGTAGTATTGATAGTTTTTTTTTTCTCATCTGAAATATTAAACATTCAGGTTCTATCTTGTCAGGTGTTAAGATCTGCTGCTTCTCCTTGTCTTATACTGCACAACAATAAATAGGATGTCTGTCAGTTGAAAAATAATATTTCAACAAAAATATGAACATTTTGAACTAGTTTTTAATATGTCAACAAACCCAGTCGGTTGAATGATTATCTGAATGTTTCACAGTAAGAATGGGAATTAAAATTTGTAACTTCTCTCCCTCCATTATGCACCAACCATAGACATAGTGGTGGGATGTTGGAAAAGTGAATATCCACCGTAACACACACAATGCAAATCTTTTCATTAAAATCGTGCTGTCCTGTGGGCACAGCTGCCCAGCTGTTGCACTGCAGTCGCTTTATGTCTATTACGAATGCAAACACCACATTCCGTACACATCGAGTCATGAATGTAAATCAGAAACACTCAAGAATGCAAATGATGGTACAAGTACATACATCAAAGCTACATGCCTTTGTGTTTTATCTGGGGTGAATTGCACGAGGTCTTTGCTTGTCTCATCTTCACTTTCATCTGACCAAAAGAGCCGTGATGAAGTGCAAGAGCCGAGTCCTGTGAAAAGCCCTCGTGGCATAAAGCTTCTCAAAAAGCTTTGAAATGCTAAAGTGTCTTTCACAAGCAGTTAATTGATCAGAGTAAAGCTCTCTCCGTGTTTGTTTTGCATCCCGGTTTGTTCTGTGACAAAGAAGAAATGTCAGGAACACGTTTAGAAAGAATCGATAAAGGCTTTACAGATCAATGATGTTCCTCAGGCTTCAGTTCTGCTCGGGTGGAAACACTTGAATCTGAAATTTTTCTGGATATTAAAAGAAATTCAACTTTCTACACAAGGCTAGAGACCTGTTCCACAGGGTCAGAGGTCCTCGTAGTCCACTGCTCTGAAAATAACCCTTTGTTTTGTAGTCTGTTGTAGTAATGTCCCGCTGCCCACTGTGCTACCTCACAAAACACATCTTTAACATTTTAAGCTTTGAAGGACAGACCTATAGTCTCCACATGGCAATGATCAGCCAAAGAGATTAGAATGTGACATTTAACTCTGCTGTGAGTTTTGGATACTTTCAGTGATGATTCAGCCCCTTAATAATTTTTTAGGACATAACATTTTCTTGCTTGAAATCTTGCCATGGCTTAATAATGAGCTGGTCTGGTGCCAAAGCTGAGGAAAACATTCACTCATGCTATGATGCACACTGAGACTTGGGAGTAATGAAACCGTTTAAATGACCTTTAGATATGCATCTCTTTTTTTCCTTTACTTTTTTTAAATTTTTTAAATTATAATCAGGCTGTGTGAATTTGAAGTCCAACATTTTGTTTTAAGATAATTTCCTGAAACCTCCAGACCAGAGTAGAAGGACTCAAACTTGTCAGAAAACATACTTGTTGCATTACAGCTCTTTGGTGCTGCACCTTTCAGACCTCAAACAAAACCACTCCCTGTGCAAACTAAACTACTAAAGTTAAATAGGACTAATTTATGGTTAGAGATAGCTCTGTTTGACATCCGTTTCCAGCTTCACACGTCAAAAGATGGAGCATTCAAACATCTCATAATGCACCTCAGACGTTCCCAGGAGAACGTGAGGAATTCATGGAGGAATTCAGCAGTGACATCCTGTGATTAATCCCTTTCACTCATTGAAAGTATAACAGGTTTTTTCATAATGCATGTGGGCTCTAATCTTCCTCTCATTGAACTAATCACAGAAGAGACTGAAGGAGTGTCAGGCACCTGCATCGCCTCACGTTCACTCCAATAATGAAGAGAGCCAAATTAATCACATCTATTGGCTGTTCTATTCAGTGCCACGCACAAGGCTTTCACAAGCTTTTGTTGTGATAACACACACTTTGTGGGCGCCTTGCAGTGCACAGGCTTGTGACAGGCTGTGCGGTGCATTTAAGAACCATCGCGTCATGCTATTAAAATTATAACCTTTACAATGAAACGCATCTTGCATCATTTAGCTCTGCCTTGATTTGGATTTGGCGACCCTTGAATCATCCTGCTGTTTTTTTAATTATCTTATCATTTCAGAGAGTATTGAGAGTGCTGTTCCTCAAGTGTGTCTTAATCAAGGCATCCAAAGTTTGATGATGATTTGAACACTCTGGAGAGGCCTTATTCAGCGTTGTTTTCGTCAAGTGGTCCATCATGGCGGGAACCTGTTGAATATGATTCAGTGGGAAATAATTTCTCTCATACTGCCTCTCTAAAATTCTATCTATCTATCTGTCTGTCTGTCTGTCTGTCTGTCTGTCACACACGGAAATGACTAATTCTGGATCAACTTTAAAGTTTGAATGCATGTGTATATGTGGAAAGTTTAAGAAAATAGGTGAATTGCAAAACATTTTTTAAAATGCAAAACATCCATTTAGGACACTTCAGTAGTTTATATTTTGCAGGTGAAGACTGACATTTGAGGAAAACTTCTCCAAATCCCCCATTATCTTTTAACGAGCACACGATTTTGACAACAATTCCCTCAGCCTTCCCACCACACAGCAACTATTACCCCTGGCAGTTCGTTTCGCAGTAAGTGATGTATGAAATGTCCAAATGTTGCCATGGCAAAAGGAGAACGGTCAGCTGTGAGAAGACATGCATTTCTGTGAGTGTGTGCACAGGAAACTGAATAGGGTATTATTAACAAAATGAATATGTTTCTTGCTGTTAAGCTACTGCTACTCCATTGCCTTCGAACCACACTTGTAATTACTGGAGATTGCCTTGATAGATTGGACTCCTCGTCTGGTGGGTGGAGGGCTTCTCTTGAGCCCCACAGCGGAGGACCAACAGCTGTGCAGGAGCCGGTAAGAGGGGCCAGTTGCTTGATGTGATGCATATTTACAGATCTGTTATGTCCACCAGATGACACTGGGCATTAAACTCAGTTAATGACACACCGTGGTGTGTGACTCATCCCTTTAATTGACTTTTCTTGTTATTTACTTGATGTCTGTGTCATACTGATTGTGTGCTAATTACTTTGAGACACCCACCTAAATAACGATCTTATTAATCACCTTTATGGACGGAAGCCAAAGGGAGATGCAGCTGATACAAAAGGACAGGTCCAGAGAAAGAAGTTGCAGACTTTTTTTGGGATTGTACAGAAATGAGAGATTTATATTACATTTCAGGGTTCTTTTGCAAAATAGCTTCATAATAAGAGGTTTAGTTGTGCCAGATCAAACCTGAACAGGATTTGGGACCTTTCGGGTTGGGACTGACATTTATTTGATTGGAGACTGATAGACAGACATATGCAAACACATCATTTAGTTTGATTCCTTACTAGCCTGCTAAACCGTCATAGTTGTAAGTAGAGTTAAATTCCCAGATTCCATTTCAGACCATTAGCAATTTACAGACAAGGAAAAACAACAAAGTGAAGGCCCAGTCAACAAGAGAGAGCTGCAAGCCATACATCGTCTCTACTCGCTTTCTGCTGATTTTGTGAATGCTCTGATTATTAAAGGCAAATAAATAATACTTTGTGATGACAGTTTTGTTTGTTTTGTTAACAGCTACAACACCTAGATGTCATCCAGTGTGCTCCAGGCACCAGAGTTGTTCTGGCCATCAGGAGCATCGGGGCAAATCCTGGTGGGCGCCAAAAGCCAAGATCAAAGGTTTGGAAAACTTCATCTCTCTTACTCCACACAAGCTTTACAGATTTGTGTTCAGCCTGCACCAAAAGCCCATGAAAGAGTTCTTAACTATGTTCACATATGCTGTCAATACCTCTTACCAGTGTCTTGTGTAAATGTAAGGGATTTGCCCTTTAAAGAGCAACTATGCTGGTCGCTCTTCCGCTGTTCTGCTAACCCTCCTCCAGGCCATGTGGCCATTTGTTTTCAAAGAAGCCTGCGAAAAAGCAATCCATGGAGCGGTGGATAACGTTATATAACATATATGATGTTACGACGTGTATATCTGTGTAGTCTTAACTGTCATAAACAAAACATTGCGGGTTATGGGGTGTGTTTGTGTCGCGGTGCGCAGAGACAATCAATGGGAGGGTTTAAATAAGTCATTTCTCACCCTGGGGAGGGGCTCATGTTTTTACAGAGTTCTTAGGTTCAGCTCACCCCACCACCCCAAGAATTCTCATCCTTGTCCCTTGCGGCTCTCAACTGGCAGATGGCACCCAGTTTGAATCCCTGTCACAGCTCCTCAGCAGGGATTATCTGAGTATTTGACGCCTTGTAAAACAACAAGTGAAACTTGCTCCAGTGCATTTTGCACTTCTGGCATTTTGTAAACACCTCAGGAAACTTCAAAATTTGATGATCTGCCATATGACAGACAGTCAATCAGCCTATCATACTGAACAGCAGGCCAGCTCATCAAATGCGTTTCCCAAATCACTGCATAATCATCAGCTCATTATCTCATTCCTTATGGGTAAATCTTTAAATCTGGGCTACGTGGTTTTGTGCAATGTCAGCCAAGACGCTGAATGTGAAAAGCCCCAGTTTCACTCTGTAGGTGTCAGCTTTCAAGAAAGATTTACATGTCTGTAATGCTGTGGTTTTATGGAGCTGCAGTTGTGTTTCTGTTCAGGCTGCCAAACAAGATAATTGTTTCCCATCAGTCCACACAACAAATCTGCCTTTGCAGTGTTAGCGAAGAGCCTGACATCTCCCTCACTCACTTAGATCTCTTCACAAAGTCCCTCTCAACGACAAATGATCATGGGAAGTCAAATAACTAATGTCATCCAGATGAAACAGAAAAGAACATCTTACCTCAAAACTATTGGATGTTCTAACTGTTTGATGTGAGCATGGGGGATGTAGCGTTGAAGCAGTGCGAGCTTTTATCAAAGCTTCAGAAAGATCCACTCTCTGTTCTCGTTCCCCTCTGTTAATTTGTTTTAGTGCATGTGCAACCATTAATTAGGGTCAGAAGATGAACGCTTTCAGTTTCGTCTTGTCTTTATATATCTGTGTCAGATCTCATTCAGGCCCCCAGAAAACCAAAGATTTCAAAATCCAAAACAAAACTGTTCCTATAAATGGCAAAGATCACAGCAACACTTGAGTTTTCAGACATGACAGCAGTGCTGTGGATTTAACTCCTGTTGAATAATACACTTCAGTATTCACATTTTAAAAACTCAACAAGTCAGGAGCCAGCTCGTGGCGTTCAAGTAAATTATTCATTTTGTTGCTTTTTCGTTTGTTTTTTACACAGAGATCATATAGCCATGTATATTTCATAAGGAGCACGCTGTATGTTCTGCTCTTTAGCAGAGAGGAAATCTTCAACAGGTCCTGCAGGAATGCAGAGAGAGATTTCAGCCCTTTAAATGTGTGTAAAATTTCTGTGAAATACCATGAGCATGTGTCATTTATGGCTCAAAATACAAAACTAGCCAAGAATCTGTGGTCTTCAACACATCCTCTGTGAGGCTCACTGGCACCCAACAGCAAGAATCTGTCATTTGAGCGTTAACTGTATTTGCAGTAATCTCACAGTGGTTATCGACCAGTCATGGCTCTTTGCTCAGCTTGTGCTCTGGTGTGATGTATCTAGTTAAGTGTGCCCAGTCCTCATTCAGTGGAGATGAATTCTTTTTAAAAGATAATATAGCGTTTTTTTTTTCTTTTATCATTTTATTATTTCTTTTTCCACAATGAGTTTACAAAAAGAGTTACAAAGTGGGAGTCTGACTTTGTGTCAATCAGAGGCTTCAGGGCTGCGTGATTTAAAGGATAAGGCTCGTGATGTTCTGCAGTTTCCTTAGAGGAAAAAATAAATTGTGTGGAAGGACAAAAAAAATAAAAAAGACAATAATAAATTGTTCCAGTCTGTGTAGCCAAAGCCTGATGTAACACACTCCTCTGTGCCATAGAGCTCCATTACAGTCCATAGTATATTAAAAGCACATCAGTGAGCCACACAGAGTACTGGGTGAAATTTTCCTTCATTATCAAGAACATGGGAACTGTAGTTTTTTTTTTTTTTTTAGTAAATTCCTCATACACAGTACTAATGTACTTAATGGAGCAACAAGTACACTGATTAGCTTAAGTAGATCATTTTATTACATATTATTATAATCATGTCTTCGGGAGTAGTAAATGTGCTTTAGATCGGAGCCACAGACGGAGCGGGTAAGTTCAGAGGCTTTGTTGACAGTAACAATGTCACCAGCCTTATTCTTTAATTGATACCATGTAAAATTACTATTGATTGTTTCTCCAGGGCATCTGGTGACGAGACAGGCCAATAGCATCCCTGATGTATTTCACATTGTGCTTTTCATTTGTTTGGTCACATTTAATCACACGTTTTAGAAGTATCCTTTTCACTCTTGTGAGCTGTGACCTCAAGGGGATTCCAGGTGAAAGGCCCCAGGGCTCCCTGTCCACATATCCCAATCAATAATCCATGTCATTGTACCGAGTAATTACATGTGTAACTCCCATTAGGCTTTACTGGCATTTACAAGCTATAAGTGTAAAAAACATCTGTAACAACAACCACAGAAAAACAAATGATTTGAATTGACAACATTATTACAAAATAAAAGCACTTGCATGATACAACTTATGCTATTCCATATGACAGTTGCATTAATATTTTCAAAAGACAAAAGCAGTTGTTATATTTAGACAATAAATTACTTATTATATTTGCTGAAACAAAAAATAATCTGAGAAATTTATAAAGATCAAGCAGTTTTTCTCTACAGAACAATTCACTTTGAAACAAGACCTAAACATGACGCTCAATAAGGCATTATGGTACAGATTTTCATTCAGCTAAACATATAGTTGACAACACTGCAGAAAACATTCATGAATGCCCTTCTTACAGTGATGGCTGTAAAACAGACAAACAAACAATTCGGACTGACAACTTTTTGTTTGTTTGTTTGTTTTTACTATTTTGAATGCTTCACTTTATACTGACAGCACTTGATGTAAATACATGATTATATAACATTTGAATTAACTCATTTACAAGTGAAGCTTGATAGTACAACAGCTTGAAGACACACTAAAACAGACAAATAAAAAAATCACATTATCACTTAATATGCTGTTATATTATGATACTATCTTTACACTTGATACAGAATATACTGCCCGCCTGCCTTTCTAACAAAGCTGCAATGGAAAAATCACGGGCGTCAATTCAACTGTTCTCTCAAAATGCGCAAAACAAATGTCCACATCTTCTGCAAGTGTCTATCAATCATCAGCAGGAAATTGTCCATTCGCTGGCTGTAACATGTATAGGAAGAGTTGATCCAATTCTCTATGCCTGTTTGGGGTCATTTAGTCACTTTAATATGAGTTGAAACTGCAGCGCCTGCCTCTCTTCACTCAGGTCCTCAGTTTACTGTAAGCTGAATATTTTGGTTAAGTAGAACAAGAAATACCACAGAGCATCCTCACTGCTAGAAGAGTGGAAACAGTGAGTCAGCTCAGTACTACTGTTCATTGTGAATATATGCTAGGAGCGCCCGTCATCCCTGCTTAATCATGAAGGCCATATTTTAGCTTTCATTTATTATTTTTTTTCTGTGTGTGTGTGGTTTGGTTCAGTAAAAAGGGAAAAATGATACCTCAACATCTCTCTGTGGTCATATGGAATTTCACTTTCTTTAAATTGTTCTTAATTATGTGTGCATGGCCTTCGTCTGTATTTATTTCTCCTCCTAATGTCACAAGAAAGTGCATGAAATTGGATACATCCTCTAATCTCTATATCACAGAGAGACAATTAACCAGTCTCAGCTGAACAATCACATTATTGGATTCTCATTACCTCCCCAGAGAGGTGGAATGACAATACAATTACCAGTCAAGATACAGTCAGAAAGAATAAGTGTAGAGACGTGTATCACTGCGTTGGCTCTGTACTCCAGCACACTGAATGTGAAAGCCAACACTTCGAGGTTGGTGCAAATTCAGCTTTAAAGAGGCTTTAAAATATTTTAGATCAGCTTCGCTCAGTGTAGCGTTACAGCATCTTCCAGCTCACTGTTTCGGTTTTTGGGCCTTGTCCTCAGCTACAGCAGTAACCCTGCCCTTAGATAAATAGAAACAAGCTTGACTAAAGTTAAATTCAATCACCACATGTAATATTTAGCTGTGAACCAATGACAGGTTGAAGTGTTTGATTCCCAGAAGTGCTGTCATTGCTGATGCTCTGCCAAGTCTGGACTGCAGCCATCTTCACTTCTAGCTGGCACAAAGGATTTTCTCAGTCAGTCTGGTCTCCTTCGTGTGCAACACATTGTCTGTGAGACTAAGGTCAGGTGACTGACTCATCCAATCCCATGCTGGCCAGTGTTTGGCCATAAAAAGACTCTCTGGTGGCCTTGTCTGTGTGTTTAGAATCAATGTCCTGCCTGACAAACTGATCGTGGTGAGACTATGTGTACACGTGGCGATGATTCCTCCTTTGTTCACCTAATATGGATGTGAAGCCCTTCAAAGATTTTTTAAAGCTTACAGTAAGCTCTGTTGCCTTGTATTTATCTTTTATTCTGTTGAAGTAGAGCCAAAACAGTAAAAATATATAACTCCAAATTCTCTGTGTGTGTAGTCTTGTTTCTCTATGTAAATGCTGGGGTTAGATCATGGTCAGAGGTTAAGACTGGGGAGAGAATTCATTGTGGCTGATTTTATACAAATATAGTAAGACAAGGTTGTGTGTGTGTTTGTTTGTTTGTTTGTTTGTGTGTGTATGTTATACAGACTGTATCATTTTCCTTATGCACAGATAAACAGTTTCATTTCTGTCCACTTCTTCTGATGGTAAGTCAAAAGCCCACCGTTTGTTTGTACACTCAGACTCCTGTGGTGGACAGCTGTGTGACCTCACTCTGGAGGTCATCCTGAACCGTCCCCCCGCCCCACCGCCCCATGCCTAGTCACGCCGGCGCTCTCTCTCTTGTCATTGCAGGAGCACAAACAGACACGGGCTCCCGCGTGCTGTTTCGCGCTCTGGAGAAGCTGCTCTGCTCCAAGCGTGAGCGATAGGGCAGGCAGAAATCCCTGAAGCACCTCTTGAAGTTCTCGTCCAAGAAGGCGTAAAGCACAGGGTTGAGGCTGCTGTTCATGTAGCCCAATGCGATGCACAGGTGCCAGGTGGCCGCTATAAGGAGGTTCTTGTGGTTAATTTCCACCATGGTCTTGACGATGATGAAGATGTGGATGGGAGTCCAGCAGATGATGAAGGCCGCCACCACCACCAGGACCATGCGTGTGATGCGGCGCAGGTTCCTGTCTTTCTCTTTAGAGCCAGAGAGCAGGCGGACGCTCTTGAGTCGCAGGATCATCAGACCATAGCAGATAGTGATGACCAGGACAGGTACCACAAAGGCAAAGATGAACACGCAGATTTTCATCACTGTGTCCCAGTACCACTCAGGTTTGGGAAAACTGAGTGTGCAGGTGGTGCTTCCTGTTGAGTTAAGACAATTACAAATTTAATAGAAAACCATGTAGAAACTAGTTTAGATTAATAACCCAGCTCAAATGCATTCTCTTTTGAAGCTCATGGAAATCAACACTTGCCACATAAGCCTGTGAGGAGAAATAATGGTAATTTCCAGCAGTTCCTCCTGAAACAATAAAAGCCGCTCACCTTCATCCGTCACCTTGGTAACAGCTATGATCATCACAGGTACTCCGACAGCAGAGGAGAGGACCCAGATGCAGACGTTGATGATTTTGGCCTTGGCAGGGGTGCGGAAGTCCAGGGCCCTCACCGGATGACACACAGCGATGTAGCGGTCCACGCTCATCATGGTGAGCGTGAAGATGCTGGTGAACATGTTGTAGTAGTCGATGGCGATGATAACTTTACACAACAGCTCCCCAAAGGGCCACGTGCTCATCAGGTACTTGGCACTCTGGAAGGGGAGGGTGCTGGTGGCGAGAGCGTCAGCAAGAGCCAGGTTGAAGATGTAGATGTTGGTGGCGGTCTTCATCTTGGTGTACCTGGTTGTCGGGGAGGAAAAAGCACAAGTTGATTCTGTCTCACAGTCTGTGACAGTTGTTGATGGTCAGAGAGAGACTGAATGCTTTCCAAGGTCTCTCTGCTTCTGGGTTTCAGAGGAGGAGATGCTTTGTATAGCTGGCATGGCTCGTAATTTCCAGTAAAACATTTCAGCATTAGAAACCAATTTATTGTCAGATCTAATATGGTTCCATTTGCAAAACAATTATCTACCCTCGAAAAATAAAAGAGCTTCTCAGATGCATAATGTTTTTATGGCACATCACTAAATGCATGAGAGCTTCTCTGCTCTAAAGTGACTTTAAGCCTCCATCAAATTGCACTTCAATATAACAAGCCAGTTCCAGCTGAAAAATTCTTCCAAACTTTCCTCCTTGATTTCCAGCTCACAAAACTTTTTTTTTTTCTTTCTCGCCTTTAGTGACCATCTTTGTGTGAACGCCAGCTGCACAACTGTCTGGCTGTTCAAAGATGAATTCCTCCGCACTGTGACAGTAGTTGGTCACATTTAATTAAATTACAGCAACAGGCTGTGAAAGGATGAAGGAAGACAAAGGGATGCCTTAACCCTTTCTCATAATCCAAACACATGAAGAGATTAAATGCACTACACACCATGTACTGATCTCACTCTGTATGTAATTGTTTTGCCAGGGAGCACAATGTCTTTTATATTCACTTTGATTACTGTGAAATAAAAAATAAAACACGTCATATTTCATCTTCCACGCATTTCCCCAGGACTTTGAGAGGCAGCACAGTGAGGAAAATGACTGACAGCAGAGGAGCTCTCACATTTAAGATGCATTATTTCAGCATCGAATAAACATGACACAAATTGCCACACACACACACAGTAGCACAGCAAGCCATTGCTTTCGATTTACAGTTGAGGATTCAAACATGCTGCTTTTTCCCAATGCAAATGAATCATCTTGACTTTACAACATTATTCCTGACAGGTGAGATGAAGTAATTTCAATGCTACGCTGCAGCCCACACTGCCCTCCATCCCTCCCCTCCTCTCTCATATGTGTAGGAGGTGTGTGTGTTGGTGTGGGTGTGTTAGAAAGTGGCTCTCAGAAACACTGGGACTCTGGGCAATTAAAGAATAATGTATTTTTAGACCTACTTTCCCATTTTTAAAAATAATAATGTTTTTTTTTTATAATTATTATTATTATAGCCTTAGAATATTAAATACTACCAGAGGCGAGTTTGCAGGGCACCTAATATAATTTAAAATAATTAATGAAAGGTATAGGCTGTTCATAATTTTGGATCGTAAGTGTGTGTGTGTTTCACTGTTCAGCATGAAGCCAACAACAAGTTATAGTTGTAAATTTAAAACTGATCACAAATCCTGTAACTTGTCTCCCTCTCAGTGGCTCTTTGATCATATATCACATAAGTCATCACGTCTCTTACCTGACCACACCGTACATGACAAGCACGTTTCCCAGAAGTCCCACCACACAGATGAGAGAGTACATCGCCGTGATACACACGGCGATGATGAGTCTTGAAGTGTGTCTGGTCGCAGTCGCGATGGTCTCGTTGTTTTTTGAAGGCAGGAGCCGCAGATCCTCGGAGAAGGTTACATTGAAGGGAGTTACGGAGACCGAGTAATCACCAAGAAAAGAAGAAGGAGTGGGGGGATCCATTCTCTCAAATTCAGGTGAGAAGTAAGAAGTCGGGCAGGTGCACAGGAGCGCACGGAGACAGGACGGCAAATTAGTGACGAGGCGCTCAGACGAGGTTTGTGCGCCCTCTCTCTCTCTCTCTCTCTCTCTCTCTCTCTCTCTCTCTCTCTCTGTGTGTGACTGTGTGTGTGTGTGTGTGTGTGTGTGTATGTCTGTGTGTGTGTGTGTGTGTGTGTGTGTATGTCTGTGTGTGTGCTCCCCGTGGCAGAGCGCGCTGGCGCACAAAGCAAAGCAATATATGAGGACTGTTTTCCTGCCCAACTCTTAACCTGAAGGGATGCCAATTGTTCAAGTGCTTTAATTGGAGCATGGACTAATGCTCCATCACCTCCTTTTTTTCTTTTTTGTTCCCTGATTCTCATTACTGGCTGTTATCCAAAGTTAACAGCCTCTTGCTCCACCTGTCACCCAGTAGTTTGCCAAACAAAGTGGACCAAACCTTGTCCAAACATCTCTCATAGATGTGGCTGTAGCCCTGTCTTAATTGAGCTATTCCTCTAATTGTCTGCCAGCCTTCACCCTCCTCTTCTCCCACTCTCCATGGCCTGTGGCCTGTGTTAGCAGAGCTGCATTAGTGGACTGACTGTTCTCACCAGGCAGTCATCTCCATGAAATCACCTTACTAAACCACAAGAATGCAATTACTTGCCAGTAGCAAAACTGATGAAATATTTAAGATATTTATTTTCCTGTCTCAGATAACGGTTAAAACATCTGGAACATCTCTCATCCCTGGATAAAGGTGTCTCTGTTACCATGGCAGGTGCCGTGGTAATATGTTAAGTGTTTATTCCAATATTTCCAACCTGATCAGTGATTACACAAATGTTTGACTTCAATGCCAAGCAGGTGTGCCTCTTTACAATTTTCATTAAAGCACTCATTTATCTGAAGCTGCCTTTTGTCCACAGCCCATTACTGCAAACATCAGAAACCATTAGGATCATGCAGCTGTATGTGATTGTGTGTGCCTGCTGAAAAGTCTGAGGCCTGCTCAAGAGAGTTTCTCAGGGGTAAATGTTTATTTGAACACAGATTAAAATCCTCCTTTGGCTGTATCTGTGGTGCTCAGAACTGCAGCAGTCCTCATGCACTCTGCAAAGTGACCTTTACAAAATCCGCCTTTAAGCAACTACCATCAGCGCAGCACAAAGAAGGGGACAGTCAGAAGAACAGGCCCAGCTCGCTGAACAAAAGCACTGAAGCCTCCCTCTTTACTGTTCCTTCTAAAGATAGTCAATGTACGTCTTCCTAAGATGAAGAGCAGTAATTAATATTATCAGGCTCATGCTGCGGGGGTTATGTGTGCTCATTTCTCTTTCGGTTCTGGAGAATATTTGTTACAAGCTTTTGTTTAGATTTGTGGACATCCATAAGTGAGCAGGACTTGGTGGAAATTGGGGGTAAATTACTTTTAGCCAGGTTGTGAATGGCTTTGTTGGTCTGCTGGTTGCTCAGCTGGTACACCACTTTGGTCCAAACTGAAATTTCTCAACAACTGCTAAGTTGATTGCTGTGAAGTTTTATATGAATATTGATGGTCCCCAGAGGATGGGTCCTTTTCTTTTCTGGTAGAGCACCATGATGACTTTTCGTGAAAATCCCATGAAATTTGTTGCAGATTTGTCTGCAAGCAGGTGGAAATTTTCATTTATCTCCCCAAAATTATACAAACTTGTACAAGATGGATTAACTTTTGTGATCTCCAGACTTGTGGCACCATTATCAGAATAGAAAATCACTTTATGGTTTATGACCAAATTCAAAACTCACCTCCCATCAGCTTCAGGGTTTCCAGAGAACATTACATCTGCTAAACATCAGCTTGTTAGCATTGTCATTGTGGGCGTTGAGTTTACATTTACTTGTAGCATTTAGCTCCAAGCACTGCTGTTGCTAAGTACAGTCTCAGAGAGCTTCCACGCTTTAGACTGTCTGTCTTAAATGTAGAAAAAAAAAATACTGCAGATGTGTGGGAGTGAAGGACCAGTGTATTGCTAGAAAATAAAGAAGACAGAATCACGTGCGTCATTTCAGGCTGAGTTCTTTCAGTTTTTCTAAAGATGGCATCAGACAATGTCAGACAAGTACAGCCATGACTAACATCTTGAAAAGTTCACAGCATAAAATCTGGTCAGGGAGGTGCGATAAGCTTTTCTATTAGAGAAAGTCTGAAAGACACTCACGAAAAAATTGTGTCTAGTAAATGTAAGGGTAAGTGTTTACTGATTTGAAGATGATGGACACAGAAGAAGTGGGGGAGTCACAGTAGTTACTGGACGGATGCCGCCGTCCTTCAGATATATTTCACTGAGTTCAGCCCACAACACCTCCACAGGCCTTGGTGACAGGCCTTGGTGAAATTCTGGCTTGTATACCTACACAGTGTTGATCACAGCAGTCAATCTCAACAAGAATAACAAGTCAGACAGCTCACCCTCACCGGTGTGAAATGCCTTACACAGCAGTCCAGAAAATACGTTTAGTATCTGCTGCGGCTATGTGACACTATCTATGATGGGTCTACTCACCTTAATGAAGAGTGCTAAATATTCTTTATAGGTGTAGGAGAGGCACATGCTGTAGTGGCAGAAAGCTGAGTGTATATCATGACTGCGTCCTTTGTCTGTGCACAATGTTGAGATCCAGAGCAAATGTGGCATAAAAGACAGCAAATTGGGTCTGGATGTACAGTAGCTGACGCGAACAAAACGCTGCTGCTGCTGTTGTTATTGTGTGTATGTTTTCTCTTCACCCCTTGGGAAGAATCACTCATGATTACTCTGTACAGACAGCATGATTACTCGCATCACTCATCAGCCCAATGGAAACCTTGGGAAGCATTACACTGCCTCTCCAAGCCCATCACGTTCCTGGCAGTCAGTAAATACACAGTGCACACACAACATATTTGGTTTTCACGCAAAGACGGAGTGATGATGTTAATGCACCTCCAATTTTGTAATGATCACATGAGACATCCATTCATACTTAATGAATCATTTTTAATACCCTGACATCATCTTCTATCTACTGAATGATTGCACTTGTTGCACTGGATATGTTTTCTATCCACTATCAGAATGCAACATTTCTGATACAAGCAAGATATACTTACTTATACTTATAAAAGGTCAGAGAGAACAGGAATACTGTACATACCATATGACATCCTGACATTTTATTTCTCTACATTGCTTGTATCTTTCTATGCAGACAGTATTAGATGGGAGAGAAGCTTTAAGAAAATACATTTGCTTAGGCTTTGCAAAAATATTAAGTCTGTTTGTTCTGCAGCTGTCAGAGCTGAAGTGCAGAGGAGAGCCGAGCCTCTGCTTGCCGTCACATTGCATCGTTATCTAACAATCACAAATCACCTTTTCAACCGTCAAGTGTATAACTCATGTTATCTTCTGACTCAGACAGACGAGGCCTATCAGCAGTTTCCATAAATGCATAAAACATTAGTGAGAATTCTATGCAATGTGTATAATTGGGCTGTCACACATTCAGGATCTTACCATTTCACCCTATCAATGACATGCTGTGGGGTCGATAGCTGTGTGAAGGTGACCTTTAATTTACACACACTGAAAAACAGTCACAGTGACAGCAAGAAACCACTAGGCTAAATCTGAAAACTTTTATTTGTTATTTAACTGTGTTAGTTTGTTTTATTGGGACTGGGCATCTGACCCTTTGTATCTCTAAATATCTTTTGGACTGAAGCAGCAACAAAAACAAAACAAAAAAAAGGCATCATTACAGAGAAAAGATCAGAGAAGAAGAAAACAGCAGGATCCATTTCTGTAGCAGCGCTGAGGGAGACTGTAATCTGATTTATTCTCTGTCTGTGTCATATAGTTAAAATTTGGTTCGTCTGTTTGTGGCCAATGAAGTGTGTGTGTGTGTGTGTGTGTGTGTGTGTGTGTGTGTGTGCGTGAGTGGGCAGTATCAAGAGCACATATAGAGCACAGCCATTAACTGTACCGTAGTAACAGGGGTTCACAGAGGTAAACAAGAACAGAGGCTTTGAAACATCACGTTGTGCGGTTTTTGAAAAAAAAAGAAAAAAAAAGGAAAAAAAACATCTGTCAGCTTGTATAAACTGTGATGGTGCATCGTGTACGTTTCTGAAACCACAGATGCACTGCTGTGCATTTATGCAGTCCTTGTGCATAACAAAATGCAGCATGCTGTGACCTACAAATCTGTGTCGCACCCAAGACATTCACACATCTGAACATAATATTTATATTGATATTTAAAGTATCTTAAAGCTTGATGAAGTGCAAAATGTCTATATCAAGGGAAAGGGATTTGTAAATCATTAGTATTGATGTACTGGTATGATGGTGGTAGTAAAGGTTATGTATACATTGTATATATATTGCTTTGAGATCAGGCTTTTAGCTTTTGAACTTTTTTTTTTTTTACATTTAATTTTCTAAAGTGCTTACCTGCATGAGCAACATCAAGTTTATTTAAGATATGTAGTTTCAGATAAGGTACAAAATAAAACATTTGAATTTGTTAAGAATTTTGTATTGTATAGAGCAGAAATGATCAGTTCATTTAATTGGTGGCTGTTTTTTTAATATATATTTTTTCTTATGTTTGCCATATTGTAATTCAAACCCAATTCCTATTAATTAGGAGACACCAGAGACTGTGTTTTGCATCCACAGCAACACAATCAGATTAAATGGCGGTTTTAATTAACTGTTAAACAATTTGTATTTGAAGAAATCGTGGACTTTTTCTGTGTTAAACCAGACCATAACCCAGTGCTGTGAGCATCATACTTAACTATAACCATTAAATGTAATAATAAATTGTAATAATGCTGTTGTAACTACAGTTGAATTGTAGCATCACACTACTGAGAAAAGTTGTTGATGAAAATTTTACAGATATGTTCATTATCAGCGTCTTCGCAGTTTGGCATTCCTCATTATGCTAATAGAAAGTATAACCTAATCCAGTCAGCATGACATTTCCTTCACAACTTATGTGGTGTTGCTAATTAGATGTATATGAACATAAGTTATGGGTGACATGGTTTGTGTTTTGACATCTTGGTGCTGAATGAAATTGTGTGTCTGGTGTGTAGGCAGTGAGGATGTGAATAATTCAGAGAGAAGGCTGAGTCCTGTATAGATATAATGACACGAAGACACAATTTAGAATCAAGTCTTTGTTTTACCAGGAGCCAGTGAAGAAAAGTTAAAACTAGAGTGGTGTGTTTAGACCTGTTGGTTTTAGTTAATACTCTCACTGCAGTGTCCTGTACAAGCTGTTTAACACCTGGTTTGGAAGTCGACAAAGAGGTGCCCGAAATTTATGCTTAACTGTTGTACCACTAGAACTACTGCTGTGAGTACTTTCTTGTAGATTGTAGATATGAGCTTGTAGGGGTTAAGGCATTTCACGAAGTGGCTGCATAGCGGTTGAAATTGGGATTTTTCTTGACGTCTATATGAGATAACTAAGTTAGATAACTAGTTTCTGGAGCTGAAAATCATGTAGAGCTACTCTGTAGGTGTTCAAAACTGACACAATGGTAAACAAAAAGCATTAAAATATGCATAATATGTCTCCTTTAAATAAACTACAATATATATACATGTATAAGTGAGTGTCATCGGTGTCTGAGTTTGATGGACCTGATTTGGAGCTCAGGATTTGGAGACCGAAGCAGGGCAGTGAACAGAGAAGCTCTGAAGCTCTGTGTTGCGGCAGGACATGAAACCTGTCCAACCTCCTGTCAAGTAATTGACAGACTGCAATCTTTTCCCAAACTTGACCAAATCGTTTTTGTAACTACCATTGTCACAACATGAAGGGTTTTTCACCCCATCGAACCACCAATAACTTTCATACAGTCTCTTAGCTGAGGATGAAGTTTTTTCTGCCACATTTTTGTTGTTTTTCTTCTTCTTGCCTTTGTGTAGGATTTTTTGTTCGGACACAGGAAGGAAAATTCTTCTTGAAATTTTACAAGTCTATAAACCACTGAGTTGCCGGTACAGCTATGCGATCACTCAGAGGAAATTAGAAGATTATTATTGGTGTTGTTTCTTAGAGAGGTTTAAATATCACGAGCTTCATGTTTGTGGTCTTCTTGTCCACAAGTGGATTGGCACAAATGAATAAATAAATAGACCTGGGACATCACTGATTCTTTGATATTTGAATGCAAACAAAAATAATGTCTTATTAATATACAGTTAAGGATTGGTTGGCTGATTTATGAGAAATCAATTAGTCACACTAATAGTTTATCACTCCAAATCATACTTGTTACGTCAGTGCTTCTGATTGCAAAGTTACTGATGCTTAAAAAGACCATTTAGTGTTTCCTTTTTCTTATCATCATTAGTGAGGTCATAAATCATTCCTAATGTGAAATGTGAAGAGATTTTCCTAATTGAAGTGCTGCTAATTTTAAGCAGGAGACCTCCCACCGACAAGATAGCTGTGACTGACAGATACAATATTTACACTCTGTAGCTACACCTGCTGAATTAGAATCTCTACATCTCATAATTTACTTTTTCCCCCCCTTCACAGCAGTATTTAGCAATAATGGGCAGAGGTTCAGTAGTTTCAGCTGACAATTAGTTATGCAACAGTGATTTGTCTGGGCCTGGGACTTGATTAGTTTTCTGATTCCTGTCTTGCAGACACAGGCTGAGCATTTTAGATATGGCAAGACAGAGGCAGCTCGCACTAATTGAAAATGTTTGTGACTGTAACACAAATTGTGTGAGTCACTGAATAAACATGGGATTTAGTATAAGACCATTTTGTGGAGTAGCATAATGGGTTAGAGAAGTGAAGATTTTATTTTCTCTGTTTGAGGGGAAATGATGTCACTGAGCGACAGCAGTCGGAGAAAGTAGAGAGTGGGCAGAGGCAAGAAAAGACATCTACTTTATAAAAAGTTTTTTTTTTTTTTTTTTTAAGTTCACCTTCACGTCACTGTCTGAGGCATCTCTTCTTGTCAAAGAGCAAGTGTTAGTCATCATTGTCCTACACTTGGGGTTATGTGTGATGGCGGTGGTTCGGTCCTTGACTGACACAAAGCCAGTTCCCGTGTTGTCACACTGTATGCTCTCTATTACTGCCAAGGATTTTGCTTTGAAATTAGAACAATGTTGTGAAAAGCAAACAGTAGTGTTCAAAGCAAAACCCACTGGTGATGCAGGAAGCCAGTATTCATATTCAATCTGCTTACTAATTCAATATTGATCTAAATTATGTTTGGGGGAGGAAAAATGAGAAAGAGAAGACAAGACACTTTTTACACAGCAGAAGGTTAAAACGCAAACTTTCTGAAGCATGTACAGAAAGTCTGGATAGTCAGTAAAGCAGCTTGAGATCTGGTGTGAAAGAAGCTTGTCTGATTGGTCAAACTGATTCGAGTTATCCAGGTTGTTTCATCTCCGGCACATCTCCAGACAAGCTTGTTGTACAGTATGGGGATGCTAAAACAGACAGATCAGAACTGTGTAGTTCTCTAATTTCTTGCCAAGTGCTTTTGAGGTTTTGAGTTCAATCACAGGTTTTTACAGTTTGTTTGTCCTGGACATGCTGGCCTTCACACACACAGTCTAAGTAAATTTCACTGGCAGAGTAACAGCCCCTTACTGTCACTGCACAATCTTCTTCAGGGTCACCGGGTATCTGCACTAATTCACAGTGACAGTACAACATGGGGATGGGTGTCAGACAGGTGTGAAATGAGATGGAAAAGAGTGCAATGTACCAGAGAGCAGCAACTGCTGGATGCTGATTCTCAAACACACACTCATACATATGCACAGAGGGAGGATGAGAGAGAGGTAGAGAGAGATTCGCCAAAACATACAAACGCGTTCATTACCTAAACAGAAAATGCTACTCGCATGAGAAAACAGGGGGGGGGCTTATGCAACACTGCAAAGAGGCACAGATCACATCTAATTATACACATGACCGTTGGAGTGGCAGATGATCATCAGCGCTCCCTGTGACTCGCTAAAAAGAAACCTGCTAAAAGAGTGAAAATGCATTTGACTTCCATCTGTGAAAAGTCCCCTGATGCCTGTGCTCCAGCACCAACTTAAACCTTCAAGACCTTTTTATCTTAAGTGTCCAGGACTCTGTACACACTGAGGCCAAGGTGTAGGGCAGTGGTTTCAATCAATATTAGGTTTTGATGGATTTTAAATACACGTAGAATAAAAAGTGAATACTGCTATTTTTATTTTATTGTAAAGGACAAACTGACCCTGAAATTGTTCATTCTGGGTTTGGTGTCAACAGAATAGGTGTACAGCTAAGCCAACAGATCAAAATGAGAGCATCCACACAGATGCTATACTGAACAGAGAGGAGTGAAATATGAATCAAGGCAGCAAAAGATACACACGGGCCAACTAGGAACAGGCAGACTGCCTGAATGAGTTACAGGGTAACATAAGGCTGAGAGAAGAAAAAGAAGGAAGAGGAGATTTAAAAAAAAAACAGGAGGCAGGAGTTACAGAGCAGATGAGAGAAGAGAGAAAAGTGCATGTTCAGCGGATGGAAAAGAGAGAATAAAAAGTGAGAGGACCTCTGCGATCAATATGAGAAACACAAAAAAAAATTAAAGTTGATAAAAATGGTTGTCAAGGAAACAGCAGCCCCAATCTCCATATAAATTATCCTCTGAAAAAGCAGATGAGTCCACCTCCCTACTTCTGCCTTTTGCCTTCCTCTGCTGGGTTTGCTGCCCTCACTCTAACACCTGGAGGACAACCACTAATGACATGTTTACATCAGCATTCAGCCAACAAGGACACTGCGTGCTGAACGTAAAGGCATGGAAACTGTCATCTTGCTGAGAGCCAGCTTAGAGCTTCCTCAACAAAATGCTGAAATCAAATAAAGAGGCCAGAAGGACAGTTCGCACAAAACAGATAAATAAAGTGAAAAGTGAGTGAGGCTGCTTTTTCATCGTGGTTCCTCTTCATGAGAGAATTTTCAATTGATGCTGATATCTACCACTGGTCTGCTCTCTAGCCAGCCTGGTGACCCTCATTTGAGATGAATTAAAATGAATTACATTCTGTTTAATACCTAAATAGTACCAGTTAGTCTGCAGAGTGAATATGATGCAAATTTCATGTAAAACATCAATGCTGAATGGCGTCTACCTTATTTTTCTGACCTTTATTTGATTCTCTATTCTGTGCAAAGCAGGGTCACCAAATAAAATGTAAGCTTTAAAGATGAGGACTATTTTTCACGTTTTCTCCAATTTTGTATAATTACCTCTGAAATGAAGTGGGGTTTTTCTCAGTATAATTGCATTAGCTATATTTTTAGTAAATTACTTTCTGGTGATTTACTCCCACCTGCAAAAAAAAATGACATTGTCGGTGTTGCCTTACAAAAAAGCACAAAAAGCAAATTTGCAAATGAACCACTGCTGGAGGGTATGACTTAGGTTAGGTACACCCATTCAAAAAGTGTCACATGCTGTATCTAATGTTATAGCCTCTATAAATGGTGAATAAATCATTGACTATTCTTCAATAGTCGGTTATAATCCAATCATACAGAATTTTTTTGGTCATGAAGTTATTGATAAGAGGGCCATAACTAACTTACTCAGACGCAAAGATTAGTTTTAAGTCACCTGAAGTTATATGTTTTAACAATATATATTTAAAATATGTGTACACGTGTGTATCCTTAGACTCTGGTCAATTTAACAGTTGCTTAGGTTCAAGGGTTACCTGTTTGACAATTTGATGTTGTTCGACAAGCTGTTTTCTCTGTTTCCAGTCTTTGTGCTGACTTAAACGTGGTGTCTTTATAGTTACCACACAGATATGAGCAGATAGCTGCAGACACACAGAGATTCTGTGCATGAGCACCATGACTCATATGAAAATTTAAACATCCATGCATGAAGAAGAAAAAGACCTGCTTTGCTTAGCAAATGGGAAATACAGTAAGAGGATGTTTTGTCTGCCGATGAAATGAGGAAGTAAATGTACCACCAGAGTCTCTCTTCAAACTCAGCTTCCATGTTTGTTTCCTGCTGATGTGCAGTTTGTACATTTTA